>CM017325.1:36335305-36430840 GCA_006937295.1 Carpinus fangiana
CCCCCCCCCCCCCCCCCCCTCCCAAAAAAAAAAGAATAGGGAAGTGCAAAGTTGATCTAATTTTTTGGCTTCTCATCTGGTCTTGTGATTCTCATGTACATGAATTTTCTGTTACTGTGCAATTGCAGAATATTTTAGTTTTACATTTTGCAAGTGGATGTTTCTCGGAGTTATGTTCTTATCTGCCACACACTTGATTTTTATTGTTTTCCTTGATGGGCTGCGAAAAATTCAATAGGACACTTTTCTTGTTTCTATTTCTTTTGCATTTGATCCAGATAACAAAGTGGTCCACCACTTTCGTTATCATAAATGAAGCTCTCTTGACTGGAATTTCAGATCTGTCTATGAATCAATGGGTTTTCTGTTAGTCAATATCCATGGTAGAAAAATAAGTAATTATGTGAATAACTGCAGGCATTCTCTTAAATAAAGAGAAAATTAGGTAGGTGTTGAACCTATTACTACCTCTCCTTTTAAGTTTTTGACAATGATTTGGCCTTTTAGTTCGTGAAATATTGAATTAGTGTTGCATCTACTGCCCATGTGGAATTCAATTTGAGTACTAGTATCTGATTAAAACCTGGTACAGGGTAACGTATTATAAAGTTTTTACTTTTTTTTTTTTTGAACTGTCATACATCATGTTACTATTCTTTGTTAGTTTTTTTTTGTCATTTTTATTCCCAAATGATTTATTACTTTTAAATCACAGCGACAACAATCAAATGTCAGGGGTCGCCAACCCCCAGCTACTCCTAATCGTCAACCGACTACTATGGCGCAACCACAAACTGAAGAGCCACCATCTCCCACTTCTAGTACATCTTCCAGTCAACACCAAAAGGAGGTTGAGGAAGAGGTTGGTGGCCCTTCAGAAGTGCCCAAGGAAGCTCCACCTGCAGCAGGTGTGAATACTCAAAAAGAAACTGCTCCAGCTGAAAGCACCAGCCAAGCCACAGCAACCGAAGCTCAACCAATGCAGATTGAAGCAGCACCTTCTACTTCAGCTGATGAGAACGCGAATCCTGCCCCAAAAGAAACAGTAATGGAAGAAGCCATTCGGGTTACACGTGGCCGGTTGAGGAAAAACCGATCTTCAGGAAAAACTGGTTGAGTTTGTTATTTCCGACTTCTATCTTTCAAAAATAGCATTTAAAATTAGGTGGACAATAGTGGGTATTGAATTGTGATGTGGACGTGGATGTAAATCTGTTATTTTCTAGCTTCTATTCCATTTGTTGTTTCATTTGTTTAACGTGTGTTAGCAGCTGCAACTCTCGCATGATTAGGGAATGAGAATAAAAAATAAAATTGGGGTTAACAGAGTTGCATTAGGTGCTGATGTATGTAAACTTGGTCGTCGAAATTAGGTTAAACTTTACCAAGATTTCAAAATATTTTCTTATTTTATTTATATGCCTTTTTGGTCCGAAGGTAGGTGTGATCTTAGCACCATCCTTTTAGTTTGACATACCAGCTTGAGTTTTTCAAAGTCTTAGACCACTGAATAGTAAAAATCTGGCTGCCAAATTTAGGATTTGATGCATGCCTTTTTTGTTTCGTCTGATCTTCCCGGTACTTGAAAGGGCATATGCTTTTATAACTGCTTTTCTATGTAGACCTCTTGTAGGATATAAGAACTGAATTTTCAAGCTTACTGTCCGGAAAGGTGGTGATTTTTAAATGCTGATTTTTAAAATTGCAGTTAAGTATTTAGTAAAATGACAGAAATTTTCTCTAAACCAATTTAGAAGAAATATCCTACAACTCATTTAAAATAGTGTCAAATGTTTATAAATATTTAAAATGTTAGTCTAAGTTAGTAAAGTGCTATCGATGATCTTAATAATTTAACGTGCAGTTTAAATGTTTATAAACACTTGACACTATTTTAAATAGGTTTGAAAATGTTTTTTTCAAACTGGTTTAGATGAAATTTATGTGCTCTAAAAAGTAGTGTTTTAAATTGCGTTTTTAAAAATGAACCCTTTGTCCATTGTGGAAAAATGTATATATATATTCACTTTTCAAATGCTTTTAAAATGCACTCCCAAGCAATACAAAATCTGAGACTTGGTTTGAAATCTCCCCCATGGAAAAGCCCAAATCCTAAGTCATTGAAAAGGTTGTTCTGTTACTTTAAAAACTGATCTAGTAGAGTGGACTTCAAGGTGAGTAATTTGCCAATTAATTACTATGATTGCTAGATTAGGTATGCGACTTTTATATTAAAACCTGATGGAAGTGGAGTTAGGTGAAATTATGTTGACCTTTTGCTGCAAAAACAATTAATATATATATATTTTTTTTGAAAAGAATTAATATTTGTTTTGTGATGGATTAAAGTGACTCCTAATGCCATTAATTGGCTCACCTTAATGGGTTTACTTAATTGGACAAGATCCTCTTCATTTTACTTTAAATAAAAATTAGTCATTTAACGGTAGACTTACTTTCTTAGATCAGTTTGGCTAGTTCGCACTACTAACTTAAATGGGCTTATGCTGCTAGCATCCCATCATTTAGTGGAATTATTTTCGAGTACACCAAGTTGTAATTAAGTAAATCAAGACAAAGTAAATAAATCAGGCAAACTAAAGGCAAAGATGTTGACTAAGTGCCATTTGTCAGGCACCTCTCTTGTTGAATATCATAGTGGCACTTTATCTACCACGGTGCTGGTTCAATTATTATCAGTACTTTCTTTTTTGTTATGGTTATCAAGTTCTCTTATTGTTGTAGTAGGCGTTCTTTCTACTAAACGCAGAATGATCCTCTCCATTTCAAAGGAAATAGAGAGGATCTGGTTATTGTATTTCTAAAGGTATTATAGTCTTTTTGCATTTACATTTAAATGAAAATTACCATAATACCCTTAAAAATGCAAGAACCGGCTCCTCTCCATTTCCTTTGAAATAGAGAGGATCCTGGTCTCTACTAAACTACCTCAAAGTTGTCGTTTCAATGCTCAGTTTTTTGACCTGTGTAGTAAGAAATAATTGAGCCAAACCATTTATTAGGCAATTCCTAAATTGGTTCTCCCCTCTCTATGGTCACGCCTAAATAAATTAGTGACTTTGGTTGCTCTCTAGTTGCTCCATTTTGCCTTTCTTTGCTGTACACTACTTCAAATACCTGTGAATTTCAGAGAATTTGATATACACTGCTTCAAATATCTGCGTTGGGATTATTCCAAAATCTTTGGGAAGCAAGAATATGTTTTGAAACCCAAGATCCCCCCCTTAATGGGTCAAACAATAATGTTAGTAGCATGCAAAAAGTGCATAAGGCTAAATCGACATGGTAGCCTGGTAGGATGACATCATTGACATGGAATTGTCAAGTTAGCTTTAAAAAAATTTGCCCAACTTCTCTCATGATGGCCAAGCACTTCCTCAAAAGTGGTCGGAAGTGGTCCGCCAGCCAAACAAAACCTCCGGTAGTGTTTGCCACGGTTAACGCCTTGCTTTGATAAAATGTGTCTAGCTATAGTCATCTTTTTAATTTTGTTTTTAGCAAATTGGGCCTTTTGGGCTTTATTCCTCTAACAGCTTTTACAAAAAAAAAAAAAAAAACTTGGGCTTGATCAAGCTTCCTTGGTCGTAGCCCAGCAGTGAAGGTTGCTTTATATGGACGAGTGAAAGTGAAATAAGTTGGTTTTTTTCTTTTTTTCTTTTTTTCTTCGATGTGGAACAAACAAGAAGAGTCCTAAACAGAAAATAGTTACAAACTCAATTGAAAACCTAAAGTAGACCTGTAGTTGTCGATGTGGGACAAGCGTGGACAAAATATATATATATATATATATATACATGCCCTTGCATGTGGGCAATATATTAATCATATATAATTATATATAAAGGACAAGTGTAAGCAATATATATATTACATTATCTAACATACAAACAATATATTTATATTAGAATCAAAAGACTAAGGGCAAAACGAGTAGTTTTGCATTTAATTAATTTTATTCAAGTTATATTATATTATATATATATTTTAAAAAAGCGGTTAGCGGTTTTAAAACACCACTAATCGTTAACTGCTTTTTAGCGGTTAGTGGTTAGAAGGCGATTAATAAAAACCGCCTCTTCACCCCTACAAACTACCATCCATTCGGACCCTACTCCATTATTCATATTTAACACCCCCAAGAACTTCAACGAAAAGGCTATAAACCCCGCTCCAAAAACTCAAGAAAGTAAAAAACCTTCCGAGCTTATTACCCTTCAAGAACTTCAACTCTTTCACACAATCGATCGCACAATATAAGATCGGGTAGTGAACAACGTGGGATTGCACCCTACTCGATCCAAGAAAGCTCTAGCCTTCTGGAACTGGCTTGAAACTTGAAAGTACGTACAGACTACGTCGGTTTTGTCGGTATATTGAATTCTATACCAGATTCAGAGCTCGATCCATTAATAGCCATGGAGGCAAATGCGTTACAGTTCACTTATGCCGAGATAGTTCGAAGGCCAAGAGCTGCTAGTTTGCCTCCACCTCGTGCAATGCCTGGAGACAGAACTTTGGTACTTAGGGGCAATATGGGCCGAAAAGAGCTTAAAGATTTGATTAGAAGGGACGTACTTGTCACTCTCACAAACACACAAACATGCATTAATTGTACGTGATTGTATCGCAAGCATTTTCCACTCTTGATGATCTTTATGTTTTCTTGAATGTCTATATATATATATATATATATATAGGACATTTGGGAATTGGATAGACGCGGTTTATATGGAAGATCGGCCACAGATGCATCCTCTATCTGCACGACTTGTCTTTCACTCTGCTTCAAATGTTGAAGGATTTCTTAGCGGCAACGAAAAACTTAAATCCTTAGTTAATGGAGAATATGTTTTTTTGACACGCTTGCCTGTTGATCCCTCTACCAGTAGCAGCGGCGGCAGATAGGATGGATAAGTAACCTATTCATCCATATTCTTCCTAATTCTACACATTTAATTATTATTATTTTTTTCATTGATGGATCGAATCCAAATTCTTCTTTAGCTCTATGTTTGATGAAATAAGAGACTATTTTCCACGTTGGTCGGGATAATTAGTGATTTTACAGATCATGTGTCTTTCATGGATTTGCTATGAGACCAAACACCAATGGTACTCTCTTTTTACCTCGATTTTCTGTCTGACTATCGTCACGCCAACAGTCGGTCGACTCCCCTATAGAGTGACCAATTCATCTCCTAGACATGGCAAATGCTTAATATGAATAATGAACTCTAAGATGTTGGGGGTTAAATTGATTTCTCACTCTTTTACTAAGCACCAACTACGTAGTACATACTCTTTTAGATGAGATTTTTATTTTTTATTTTTAACAGAAAAGAATAAAGAAAAAGAGAGACGGAGCATATGGCAACTTCAGCTAAATTAGAGCAATGAAAGAATTGTTGTTTTATTTTACATCTTTCTACTTTCCAAAAGGGGTTCGAAGCCGGTTATACCCATCATATTCATAAATGAGGACGTAAATATATGAACATATTTTTCTTTAAAAATTGAGCTACGAGAGAATTACGCCGATTGCAATATTTCGTTGGAGAACCCTGAAATGGGAGAATATATCTTATGGTCCAAATTATATTTTATAACATTTAACAGTGTATAATGCTAAGTCATTTAAAATTAATGGTAAGTCACTTAAAATTTTTAAATAACGTAACATGAACCCAATGCTGACAGAGTGACAAGCTTATTATAACTAGGCTGAAGTCGTTGATAATCTAAAAAAATGGCTGATAATGTCGTTTCAGAACCTCTATCAAGAGTGCATCTCTATAGGCTATAGCTCTCTCCCGGGCAAGTCCATAACCACAAGCATGCTGGTTTGAGTCCCACTATTGGCAGTGCATTCAAAAATCCAGTCGCTCAACTCCCATCATCCTGGCAGACCAGTGCATGGGAACCCAACCTGGATTCCACTCTGATGTTTGCCTAGGATTATGAGCACAACAATTGAACCAGAGAGCTGTCTCGTGTTCATCTAGAATATAGTTGTATACCGGCAATCACGTCCTAAGTTTGGTAATTGTAGTCTAAAGGCAAGCTGCAATCACTTTTTATCCCAATTATTCCATAATGCTACATGACAGTCTCAACCAATTATTGGATTAACTCAAAGGTTGGTTGAAACTGCCACAATAGCATTGTTGGATAGTCATGGAATAAAATGTATTTTCTAACAGTACTTATGGTCGAATGGTCTCTTGAGCTATATGTACTTGACCAACTTCAACATTTAGTCAAGAACTCAGGATCTGTATATATGTATATGTCCAACCCTCTCTTTGCACCCTTACCGCATTACGATCCCCAAATAAACAGTCACATGCAATCATCTAACATAATCAGGACCTATATCAACCTATACCAGCAACCCTGTATACATTGATGGGGTTTGCAGAAGACTAGCAATTTTGCGAGGCTTTTCCTAATCTTGTGATTAGTAAAAACTAATTTGACCTGAAAAGAATAAAAAATAAAACAAAAATCTAGCTACAATATCTACACTTTCAAAATATGAAGGGGAGTATGCAACACCCTTCATGTTATCTGGAGTAACTAACTACCTGCTCCTCATGTGCATTACAGACAAGATCACCATGTGATGCTTCTGGCTGAGGCAATGCTGCACTACTCTCTGAAGGATCATCTTCAAGGAAGTTACCTACTTGGTCCCAGTCCTCATTTGCTGTAATTCACAAGTAAATGGAAACATATACAGGTTTCCTCAAAATGATAGGCAATCAAATTGTTCCAATTGCATGGCAAGATCTAGGAATTCCAGGAATTAGAGCTTGTTGAATTAGTAGACAAAGGATATTGCTCACCCCACAAATCTGTCGTGCTGACTTCAGGATCTGAGTGAAACCAGTAATCATTGTCAATCTGCAAACACATTGGTTAGTCTTCCTTCAGCATGATCCATAAGAAGATGGGCAGACACCAAGATCCACTTTGAAGCTTTCTGGTGAAAAAAAAAATGCCTCTAAACATACTTACATCATTGTACGAAGGAATAATCTTCTGAATCCCAGATACATCTGAAGTCAGTAAGCTGAAACTGTCAGAAGAAATCTTTTGATTACCCTGGCGTTCTAAAGACTGGCTTGCATCTTCCACTCTGCAATGGTCACCACTCCGAGCAGGTAAATCACAAGATTTAGCCTGCTCAACATCCCTATCCTCACATTGGTCGTTGTATTTACTATAAGCATCAACAACATGGCTGTTAGAAAAGATATTACATTCATTTGCAAGAAAAACTATATATATATACAGAGAGAGAGAGAGGAGGAGGAGGAGGAGGAGGAGGAGGGGGGAGGGGGGAGGGATACAACTGCATGTGCACATAGAAGTGTGCATGCAAAAAGTACAAATACCTCAAGAGGTACAAATTAATTGGTCCGGTGATGCTTCTAATAATCATTTTATACTGCCTTTGGTGGCGGAAATCGATATCCTGCTGATCAAGCAACGAACCAATTATATACTATTACATTGCATAAATTTTTGAACCTCATCCATCCACGTTACCCACCTCATCAGGATCAGGAACTTCAATATAGCTAGCTTGTGGAGCTTGTACTGCAATAAGTGTTTGATTCTGAGAAAATGATTGCAACAACCAGGAAGTGAGTTTGAGGGTTGACAGATATTGTAAAAATTTCAGGGAATTTCCCTAGAGAGCAAGACAGAGGGAGATGGAGAGACCTGGAAGCATGGAAGAGTCACAATATCTTCCTCTCTCAAAAAGAGGTACCTAAACAGTCAAAAGAGGCAAAGTATCAAGTGAAAGAACGAAAAAATATCTCAGATACAGTAAAAAAAAATCTAGAAATTCAGAGTATACTTTCGATAATTTTCATCTTCCTCCAGACCCCTCAGAAGCACATTTTTTTGCCTGAAGAAAGAACACGATGAAAACTCAAAACACTAAAGAGGTCAATCATAGAAAAACATATCTCTAGACTCCTAGTGAACCAACCTTATAGAATCATCAAGGCTGCATTCTTCAAGGTATAATCTTTCATTTTCAGCCTGTAATGAAACCAGAGCGAGAGTTCAAGTTACTGCATTATGATTTATGTCAACATAAATGGTTAGAGAACTTAAATTTCATTTGATCTAGAACACTTTACAAAGCAGCTAGTGACAACCAGCTTCGGGCTATCCAAACCTAGGTTGAAGTTTGATATATATTGTGTCATCCAACTGAACAATTAAGACAATCTAAAACAAAAGTTTCTGAGAACAGCTAGAGAATATGATCACTCATCAGCAATCAGCTTCATGCGAGATCTGTTTCTGTCTAGTCTTGAATTAGTGATACAAGAAAACATTTACCATCAGCTATCGATTGGCACTTTTTTTATGATGGAAGCTAACAATGTCTTGAAACTGGAGTTACGCAGCACAAAACTTTGTGAACTAGTTCACACACCTCAACAAAACATTCTGCACTCAAATGCCTAAAACAGCAAATAGATCATGTCTGGTAACTTTCCATTTTTAGTGCATAAAGTTAATCTTTCGGCAAAGAAATCTGCTGTTATATTTGAATGCATTAAATTTAAGTTCCTTGTATGTTACCTATTGTATATATGACATTATGGCCACAAAATTTCACAAGATTAAATATACTCAATTTATACCAAGCAAGAAGTTCTGATGCTTATCAATATGGTCAATTGATCAATCTGTAATTCCTTAAATTCAACGACTACAAGAAATTGAAATGACTGAAGTTTTATGCGAACCTTAAGTGCAGCAACTGGATCATCCAGCTCCTGTGGGCCCACCCCATCATAACCCCTGTAGTGCTACCAAGTCAATGTTAGTTTATAATAATTGAAGACTGCCTCCATCCATAATAGATGATATGCTTTCCTTTTAAAGATGTTCCGAAATAGACGAAAATTTTCAAAAATAAAGCATTTATCCATTTAACTTCCCAAATTACCCTTCAAATTTGAGCTCATGTCTTTTTTAAATTTGAACCCACATTTCTTTATCTAAGGACATTTTCAAAAGAATGTTTGTGTCATTAAAATCTGTACCATTTGTAAACTTTCAGCTTTACAAACCAGAGGTAGTATAATTTTTTTTTTTTTTTTTTGGCTAAATGAAAAGTTAATATCATTACCTCCAACGTATATGGTTCTTTGAAGTTTTCTCTATCAATCCTATTCCTTCAAGAACATTTGTAATATCATACATCCTCCGCTTTTGAACCTGTCAAAACCAATAAGATGCAAAATACACAAACCAAGAATAAAAAGTAGTCAGTACTAAACAGTGCCAGCAAGTTAAAATTTTGGCACAAGAAAGAGTCATGTGGAAAAGATTTAAATTCTTGTAATCGGGAAAAATTTACAACTTACAACAAAGGAAACAGAAGCTTTTCAAACTTTCACAGGATGAATTTGAATTTGACGCAGAAAATATATGGAAGAGCATTTTCAATACCTGCAAGACCTCTGCGGTATGCTTCAGATCAAGGATGCCATCCTTAGCCTCCTGGATTAAACTGAGAAATTTCTTAGTCAACAAGCCTGCGAAAAAACATATTAAACCCCTTTACCATAACCTTGGCAGCCACATCAAAGAGAAAGCCAATCATTTAACTCTACTTGACAAATTAATACAAAACCGTGTGTGTGATGCTTAGGGACATAGAGGAAGAGGTAACTGAATAGAACCATACTAATTTAAACTTACCTAAAGAACTGTCGTAACGACAATTATTAGCTGCATTCAGACTATTAGGAGACTCTGTAAGCAAAACAAAATCAACAGAAATCAATTTGCTAGTTCCAAGGGCCCAGGACATGAATATTTGCAATAAATCATAATCAATGTAATAATAGGTGTTACCAGTGTCAGTTTTTTTAGTCCCAGATTTGGCATGTTTTGGAACCTTTGAGTTAGTCCCATGGTTTCCACCAATGCGAGGCTCTGGTTTAAGTGAAAGCTCATTAGCTAATTTGCTCCACCCGGGAATGGCTGCCTGTCCACGTTTCTGGGCCCCACAATTATCTAATTCATTTTTTTGCCTCAACTGCAATGGCTACAGTATTTTATAGTAATTATATGCAAGAGATACAAATAATACACATTGAACTCATGCTAGTCATGTAATATCTGTTGCAAAAGAAGTAGAATTACGGCATAAAACTTAACCCATTTTCAAATAAGGTTTAATATTAACTGGATAACAAAATGTGTGAATGTGAACATATAGCTGAAACCTCTCAAGCTATGGCAATCAAATACACGATCCACAGGACCACATTCTTCTTCTTGGCCACTCAATTTTGACAAATAAAAAAGAAATAAACCTTCTTCTAACAATGATATTGTTCCACAAACATATTTGCAGTCATGCCTAAAATAAGTCTTAATAAATCAAATATCGTAGGATATTAAATAAAATAATTAAAATCATAATTTTCCAATAAGCTTAACCTTTTTGGAATGAAAAATAATTTAAAATGGTATTAGATAGAGGTTATGAGTTTGAACCGTATCTTCGTAACTCACCTCTATTTCAATTAAGTATTTCATGTGTGAGCTTCACTTACCAAGAGAAAGTTCGAGCCCACGCATGTGAAAAAATGTAAAAGTATTAATAAAATAATTCTTATAGTAAGTTTTTGAGATGAGTGGTAATTTAATGCGTTTGTCATGCAAAACTTTCAATAGCTGCATTCACAAACTTGGTAATAATGCGAGAATTTGGACATCATGATAATGAAGCAGAATCTTCGCTTAATGCGGCTTGCCGCACGCATACAGCACAATTTCATCAACTAATTATCAACATTAAACAATTAGCTGCATAGAACTTGACCTAAAGGCAAAAGACCAAAAAACAAATCTAAAAATGAAAAATGAAAAATCTCCAACTGAAATTTTAAACAGGCAGATTGATTATCAGAGAATCTAGAATCGTCTTAAACAAAGCAACACTCAGAAAATTGAAAAACCTAACAATTTACATTCTCGAAAGTACCACTAATGAGACGGTGATCGTCAGTGGAAGCTCACCGCGAGTTTAGACTGTTTAGTGAACGCGGCGGAGTGCACGTAGGCGTGAGAGTCCCCGTTGGAGTCGTTGGGAGGAGCGACGAGGGAGAAAGGGAGAGCTCTCCTGGCAGAACAGTGTTTGTGAGTCTGCGAATGAGAACGGGGCAGCCAGGGCTGGAAGCCCGGCGGTTGAATTGGACGGCTCGGATCGTCGCCTGAGTTGGACATGGCCGAGAGAGAGAGAGAGGGGATTTTGAGTGTTGGAGGGAAAAGGTATTAAGAAAGCGAGTGAAAGACTTTATGTGGGTTTGGGCTTTGGGTTTGTATCCGAACACGATAATCAGCGAAGGGAGAGAGAGAGAGAGAGAGAGAGAGAGAGAGAGTGTGTGTGAGTGTGTGTGTGTGTGTGTGTATCAGTATCAGTGTATGAAATTCGAAAAGGATTCTCAAAGGCGGAGAGACGCGACGAAACAGCGGGAAGGGCGGCAATCGGGTGCGGTAGAGTTCGAATCAACAACGCCCGCCTTCGGGCCTTTGCCCTTCGGTGTCGTCACTTAAAAAATGAACTAAGGTGTTATTTTATTTTATTTTTTAATTTTTAATTTTATTTTAAGAAAATAGTTTTATTTAATTGTCTTATGTCGTTATGGCACGTAATTTTTAAATATATTTTTTATAAAAAAAAAAACATTATGTTAATTATATAATTTCTTTCATAAAAATAAATATTGTTTGTTTTCTGAAACAAAAACTAAGCTAGGATAAAAAATAAAATTAAAAAAAAAAAAACGCTTTTGCGTTTATCTTCTAGTCTACTTTTATAAAATAATTAGAAATCGAAGGTTAAAACCATTTGATTATTTCTAAAGATTTTGAAAAAAATAAAAATAAAAGAAGGCAAACTATTACTTAACAATAATTCATTTATTTATGAGTAATGCTAAAGCTATAGTTTTATCTCACAACTATTTAATAATGTTAATGTGACAGTCCAAACATTATTATATTAGTCTTTTATTGTCATGCCCCCAACCGCCTAAATGAATTGAGGTTACTTTAATCCTATGCTAAACCATTTGTTTACAATTGATTCAAAAACGGAACTTGTGAAAGGAAAACTAGAGATTTCAGAAGATGCAAAAAGAACAGATATGTTCTCTGAAATCAATTACTTACTGGAACACCAAATTCTTAGCCTTCTCAAGAACAAATTAAGAAGCCTTTTTGTAAGACCAAACAAAAAATATGTTATGAAATGCTCTAAGACAGTCTGTTCTGATTATTTTTTGGGTTAAATATATTTAACCTCTCGAACTATCATTCTTTTTGCAATATCCTCCCAATGTTTTTAATTTTTGCAATATCTACCCTCCACCTAGTATTTCCACCCCCCCCCCCAAAATTTAGTTTATGAAGAGTATTTTGTCATTTTGGATCGTGAAAGAGAGACATTGCAACTTTAATAGTAAATTGTGGCGGTCAACCCTCCACCTGCCCACTTCCCACGACAAACCAAAAACGCTTGAGCAGCGAGATGAACTGACGGGAAACACACTGCAATTACTAGCAATTAGGAAATGTACAACAGATTGCAACCATGCAAGAAAAAACTGCAGTAGTTGCAAGTTTACAGATAATATTATATGAATGAAAAGGTAGTGTACATTTTGGAGACTGTTCTTCTGGCCAACAAACAAGCAATACTTCCATGAAATGAGTGATTTTCTTCTTTCGTAGCTGGGGCTAGCTGCTAGATATCTTAGTCCCACTAAGAATATAGCCACCAAACGCACTCATTTGCATGCATGGATGGGTTCTTGATGGGAGCACCTGCACAATTATCAAATATCAGGAAAACAGGACATAAGACTGTTCGCTAATCTCATCCTGTGACGGGCTCTCTCTCTCTCTCTCTCTCTGACACACACAGAAATCTATGCACTGAGGAAGGAATATTAGAATATTAAAATGGGTGTTTGATGCCGAAAAATTCTACAGAATCTTTTTGTCAACAAAATTTGAACAAAGAATATTTAATCCATAACATCTGAAACTGTCATCGAAGAATATTGGATTATAGATAAAGGAGAACTTCCACAACATAATGTACATGAAAAGATAAACAAAGAACCTGATATTCGCGCAACCAAGGTTCTGAAATTTGCAAGCCAATTGCCATTTTCTCAAGCTGCAGATTGTGCATGCAAGTTGCAAGAGGCTGCATTCAAACAGAAAAAAGTAGTTTAGGTTATTATTCTATCAGTAAGTGAACCCATCCATCTATCACATTGTTTTTAAAAAAATAATAATAATAAGTAATGTGGAATGTTATAATGAAAGATGAGAATCCTTATGTAGACAGGGTATGTACAAAGATTCAACTAAGAATCTACAAATCAGATTGCATCTATACAAGTACGAAAAGTATTCATCAAGGGAGAGCAGTAACTACAATCTATTAACCTGAATCACCACAAAATATTCAGGACTCACAGTCCTATGAGAGGGAATTGCAGACTTATTTTGACACAAACGACAACCATGTCTGCTTGATCACACACAATAGTTGCACAAGAACTGCTAGGAACCGATCTCAAACTTTCAGACATGAAAAGCTAAGTAGATTGATATACCACAATTATCACCCTAATATTACCCCACCTAACTGGGAGTTAGCCGTGCAAATACTTTACTTTCAAACTACTCCAAATACACGCCTTCAAAGAAAATGGACTGAAGTCAACTAATGGATTTGATTCTGGAGCAAACGTCTTCCTAAATATTGATTCAACAATTACCATCTCAAAAAAGGTGAGAAAAGAATACACATAATAAAATAGAAAATTATTAATGCCAAGAATTTGGAGGAAATGACCTGAAGATACTGGTGATAAATTGCAAAAGGAGCTGAATTTGATAGAAGCGGCAGAAGATCTTTAATCAGGTCCCAAGTATCAAGGTCTGGAGCAGCTATTATTAGGCTGCGTAAAGGATTTAAAAGAACTATCAACTAAATGCTTCTTTTAATTAGTAAACCAAATACTCAAAGAGTGTAGGCTACCTAGAAAAACCATTTTTCTTCCACGAGTCGATGGCCTGTTGTGGAGCCTTACTTCCAGCCTTTGTGGAATTGCCCTTTTTGTTTACAAGAGAAACAGTTGTCTCAGGAATAAGATCTGAGATGTCATTTTCACATGGAGGAGAAATTCCTTCCATGCTGACTGATGAAGGCATCTGATGCTGCATAAATAAATCTTATAATCCAATTAGGGGACTGTAAAATGTTATATATGCCAAAAATAAGGCACAGCCACTTACATTCAACAGAGATTCCATGTTAAGCACATCTTCCTGCTGGTTAATTTGCTCAGAAGATCCAGTTTGGGATAAAGAGAGTTCAGTCAGAGGAGACCGCACAATCCTGGACCAAAATAATTTTTTTTAAAAAAGGGTTTATACAATGTTAAGGTTAAAAGGGGGGGTGGGGGTAATTATCTCCCCAAAAAATAGAGGCAACGGGGGGGATAATCAAAATATAAAATGAAATAACCATCAAAAGGACATGAGAAAAAAGGTGCTTAAAGTGCACTCAATACAAGAAAGAAGTGCTAATTCTACACATTTAATATCCAGTCACTAAGGCACTGTCATTTTAACCATATTCAAACAGCGGATATCGACCTTTACCCAAAATTACGACCATATAGTGCAAACCAACTAGTCAAAATTTTAAAAATTTACCAGGTAAGGCTAACATAATCGTTTGCACCAAAATTTATTTTTGGGCATTAAGTTATTTTTAGCGGGCTGTCATACTAGGGTTTAGTTCCCTAGTCTATTTAAACCTATCTTCTACTGTTGGTCGACAACCTTTAACAAATACAACAATTTGATATGAGTCTATTACTTATCAAAAATGAGAGTGGAAGCAGGCCAAACACCTTCAAAACCTAACGGACAAGAACCCTGGAAATCCCTAGCAGTACAAGTAGAGGAATGGAAAGTGGGAACAGGCCCTCTTTCCTTTTCTTGCAGGGGAGAAAATATGACGTATCCCATATATGTCATCCAACCCATATTCAATCAAAGCCCAATTTCTTATCTCCGATTGGACAGATTGAATTGGAACTCAGTGTGTGTGGAGAGCCCAAGGGATCCTATTCTCCATGATGAGCTTGAATTGACCCCTGCCCCGCACAAACCCATCCAAGTTGCATTTCCAATCATGTAAATTAACATCCAACATCAGAACCACATATAATGCAGGAATCTAACCATCCATGATAGATGATGAATCTTCAAATCTCAACAGAATCCAACTTAGTTCCACAAAGGTGAATCATTAAAAAGGAACTTCAAGTAACAGCAATTCCCAAAAAAATGGAAGAACTCAAAGCCAAATTTACCTCTTACAAACTTCATCACTAAAGTTGAATATTCTGACTACGTCCATGGGATATGGTGTACTTCCAAGATATGTACTGCAAACATAACTAGTACCTGTCACAAACATAAAAACATTCAACCAAGATAGTAGATGCAACAATTGCTCTCAGTTACACAAGTCAATCATAACAAAGAAATTTCCCAGAGAGTGTGGAAACAAATTTTGGGAGAACTTTATGGCCATGCTCGCAGAAAAGAAAAATTGAGATTTTTATGTTTACCAATAAGGAGAAGGAAAAGAAAAAATAAACATTAATGCATGTACAGTATCAAATGGAACTCCTCTAATGAATTCTCAACTCAACTAAGCAGTAACCCAAATCTATAGGGTTTGCCCACCGATTGAGTAGTAAAAAGAAAGAACTTCGCATTTACTTCGTAACTTTTTTATTCTTTTACTCATTTCTTTTTCTTTCATTCTTTTTTTTTTTTTTGATAAGTAAAAGAGGGAAAATGCAGGAAATGTGAGATGGGATTTAGTAGATGAAAACGAGATAGCAAAACCCGTCATCTGTGGAAACCATCCCTACGGTTGTCTGGCCGCTGCCCAATTGCACCTGCAAGTTCCCAAAAGCAGGTTTTGTTTCCAAAACCTGTTTAGGAAAACAAGCGAAGTAGCAAAAAGGCTTTCTCTGTACGCACCGTTGTTTCAGTGAGAAAACAAAGCAAACAAGTGCTTTCTCACCACAAACACAACAAATGCACAAAAACAAGAAAAATGTACAAGAATTGGGGCTCATATCAACTGTACAAGAATTGGAAGATCAGTCACTGTGGGGGAAAACCCAGATCGAGAAAGAGAAAAAGAGACAAATTTGAGACGCCGAAGCCTTCCCTTTTGGGGTCGGCAGCACCCTTTAGTCTTTCTCCTCAAAATTGAACTGGGTTTTTTTTTCACTTTTTTTCATTCTAGCTGATATTTGTTTTCATTGTTCCAGAATTTTGTCTATTGCACTTTCAAAATCCATAAGTGAAGCAAAATTTGAAGGGCAGACCTCCTAAACGTTCTGCCATGGCACCAGTTAGAAGGCCACCAACCATATCCACTACGAGAACATCAGAATTTGCAGAAACATTGGCCATGGAAAGCAGAAGAGATAATGTATCCACTCGCAAGAATCTGAATCACAGGCAAACAAGAACAAATAAGTTCTGAGCACATAGAAAAGTCTAATATGAAGGATATCCATGTCAAGATATCAACAAGTGCATTAGCAGAACTGTTATTTTCATGATTCCTACACAGCAAGTACACATGAGAAAACCCCCAAAAAACTAAAACTAACTTAAAAATCTAAAGCTGTCAAAATAAATAATAAATAAGATGAAATGAACTCAACATACATAGACATATATAGGACAGTTACAAAATTATCATAAGTTCATAAGACACTAAATCATTACCCAATTCTTGCTGGGTATTTCTTGAAGTATGCCTCGCATATACTGGGGAAGAAAAAACAAACAAGTCAAAAAAATAGAAAACAGATATCATAATTTAAACAATAATAGCATGTTTTAAAGAAATTAATAGTATTTAATTGTTAAAAGCGTAGACCATTCACCTCTAGATAACCCTTTTACATAACAATACTCACAGGTGATAGTAACGCTCTCCTACGCACGTGATATAATTCTGGATAGTTACATCATTAACTTCTATTGAAGATGTACCAAGTGTGCCTTAGCTATCTCCTAAGTTGGATGATCTCATCCATACTAATCTTCTCAATCATATATGTTACAAGTTCCCCACATTTTCATTTTAACTAAACTAAATTTGGAGCATACTTATTTATTTCCTAAATCATTTTATGCTAATTGACTGGCTCAAATGTCTTAAGTTTCTGTTCATGGGAAACACTCTGTTAAAGCCACGAACTGGCCTTTTTCTGTTTAAGTTACACTTGTAAAGGAATTATGGGCCAAGCTGCACGACCCTCATTTCAAGCGTGTTTTTTACGAGTCAAGCTTGTTAGCTAGGCTTATCAAGCTCACAAGCAGCCCAATGTTAAATGATCTAACCTCAAGCTACATTAAGTTGAGCTTTATACCCAAGCTTTACTAAATAATTGGAGAGCCGAGCTCAAGCTACATTAAGTTGAGCTTGAAAGGTTAAAGGTTGCCTTAGCTTCTCTAAATTGCAACCGTATCTCTCTCACTCGAAAGAAAATGAGATTTAAATTATTTACGGAGCCTCATGACAGGTTTTTTAACGTCATTCAACAGTTATAAGGAATTAATTAATGCTAAATACTCAAGTGAAAGCTTGAGAGTTCAAAAGAAAACTCTAGATAGTGTTGGTGCGGAATGGAAGCAGGTAAATCCAAAATTACAAACTAATTCAGCTAATTGTAGTCTATATATGCCCTAAACTGATGCATCAGCTAATAAAATAGCTCAAGCAATGCTAACTTACCTTCGAGCAAAAGGGCGCCTCAAAAGTACTTTGGGTGCATATTTCTTCTGTTTCTTAAGCCTATATTTTTCCTGCAAACACACTAAAATCAGCTTATTTGCAAAATAAACACTATTTTACACTTTCATTGTCTAACTTACTTGTGAGAACAATGTTTTGTTTTCAAATGTAGCGCTATTAGCAATCAGGGCATCAACTATTTCATCACCTGTTGCACCCTGTCTGCACAAAAACAGTAAGCATTAGTCAAATCTTCTCAAGGTAAGCATATATCAGACAAAAATTCTACCTGGTTTTGTGCCAGAACACAGATTTGATAACTTAAACCATGACAAACATTTGTCAAATAAAAAATAAATTAATTAAAAAAAAGTGGCTGCAACATTTGGTACAAGCAAATACATAACCACCGCAACAGAAGCACGTTATTTGTACTCACGGCACATAGATCTCTTTGTAGTTTGTTTATCACATGATCCTTTGATAATGAGATGTGATACACATGAATTAACTTTGGTGGAAAACATGGGTGTAATATGCATGAGTTAACATTGGCAGAAAACTACCAGCTAACCGGCACATTATGTTCTCACCTTCGCATTGTATCTATATCTTCACCAGTTAGGCTTTGGGCTTTATTATTATCAACTAATGCTCGATTATCTTTGGATATCTCTTGTGACTGAAAGTCTCCTTTCTCTTGAATATTATTGCCTAGCAAGAAAATTTCAACAAAAAAAAATAAGAAAGATAAGAGGCTAAAATAATGAACAAAGACCTCCAAATAGATATATAAGGAATTAAAAAGCTAAGTAATAGAGAGAAAAAAATATATATTAAACTTCACAACTAGGAAAATCTGAGTTAGACTTCTAGAGTACAGTGGTGAAAAATATACACACACGGATACACCCCTGCCTTGCTTGTTTTTCATGGTATGAAAAATTTCATGCACAAGGATAGGAATTTTCATGGATGGTACAATTGGGAACAAAGGCTGCTTGCAACAGGTAGATGAGTTTATGCAAAAGGGGCTTAAGATTAAATCCACTAATTCAAAGCATGCGGGGCAATATCATTCAAGTACTCCACAAAAGACTTACTCAAATTTAACTCCTAAAATGATCAGGCATAAAGGGGAGAGGGCCAAAAAATAAATAAGGGAGTGGGAGTAAAATATGACATGTGAGGCTGATGGGGAGCGAGCATCCCCTATACCCTCTGATTTCCCCTCTTATAGAATCCAATAAACTGATGTTGAAAATCCTTTCTTTCCCCTTGAAATCCGCCAATTTAATCAACGCATAAAAGTACATGGTATGGTAATGCAATCTCCAGAACACTTCAATCTTATATTTAAAGGAAAATAACTATTAGTTATCACTCAAATTCTTGAGCGAACACCCATAAGTGCTTAAAAATGCAAAACGTCAAGCCAGAACAACAAAATGGAACTTCATCTCATCTAGGTAGTCAGCTACTCTTTGACCAATACATATCAACAGCTTCAATCAATTTACATATGCTAATTTCGTCCATCAAAATCACATCATTCCTTCAATTCAACTCACCTAGCAGCACCTCCAACGTAAACCACCCACCCCACTGGAGCAATTATTTGTCATTGAAGTGACATAGTATCAAAATCCAACAATGGATACCCACCAATGAACCTCACCAATCAAAATGGCATGACAAGCAGTAAATCATGTGATTTAAGTATAAGACAGTGCAAAAAAGTATAGTCTTTGATTTATTTTGAGGCAATTATGCTAACATTTGGAAAAGCTAACTTAGAGTTGCTTCTGTAATCTGCGTTTGCTTTCTTATAACCCCCAAGCGTGAACATATTGAAAGAATACAACCCAGTTTATGATACGATAAACAATAACAAATCAAACCTTCTATGGAGGGAATAAAGCGAGCCAAATAAGGCCCATTGTCGCCGTTTTCGACTTGGAACAAAGACCCGAAAGGACACCCAATTAGGGGTTGCAGAGGGAAGCTCTTATTCCCAATTTTCAATGTCCTGCAAACACCACCGTGCGTTTATCAATGCGTCAAGTCGCCGAACCTTTTCTACGCCAATATACTTTGCATGAAAGAAGGTGTGGGGGGGGGGGGAACAATTTTTGTGCGAAAAAAAACTTACGATGCGGCCGATAGTCGAGCAAAAACCAAACGGTCGCCATCGTTGATGTCGAGCAAGACACTGCAACCTTCCCATGTCACTCTGGGGTTTTGAACTGAACCGGATTGAGAATTATTTTCGGACATTGCGATTCTTTATTGAATAAAAAGCAGTCTTATTGCAAATAAGATGAATTAATTAAGAAATAACAAAAATAGAGAGCCGAAGAGATTCTCTGAGACTGGAAAATTAGTGAATAAATAGGCAATTCTGAAGGACAGCCATGGAAGGCATCCAAACCCTGTTTTTAGGGTTTAGCGATTGATTGGTCAATCATTGGGCTCCAAACGTGACAAGGCAGTTAATTAGTAGTCTGACTGGTACATTGTTTCCGAGGCCCGAGAGCTCTCGGCCCAGTGATCTTGTAGGGGCTTATATATTCATGGGTTTAGCCTGCCTTAAATCTCAAAATATTTTTGCTAAATGAAATGACATTAAGAAAAAGTTCGAATTCACACTTAAAAAGAAAAAGTGTTAATAACATTAATTAAATTCATCAATTCTTAAAAAAAACAAAAAAATTCGCTGTTGGATGAGAATAAAGGAAGGTATGAGGAACGTGGATAACTGGTTGACATAATGACTCAACTGTAGGTTTAGAGAGGACAACAGGAACTTTCTTTTTTCTACTTTAACACGACGACATTGCTACAGCAACGTGATAGCGCACGCATCTTGGAAAAAATTTATTTCATTTGCTAGTAATAACGTAAGACATAAGATATGACCATAAGAATAGTAGTTGAACTGAGAAAACCAGATCCACCCCCTAACTGAATTCATTATCATTTCCACGGTGATTTTTTTTTTTTTTTTTTTTTTCTAATAAAAATGGTAGGTTATGAAAATTAATTGTGACTATTATACATGGATGTGTTTATAGTAACACCTACTCGTTGGGAGAGCCATACAAGAGGGGCCTAGACAGTAAAAATTGTAGACGATTTTTCAAGTCCGACTGAGCCATAACTTAATCCAATTCCATCAGAACATCAATAAAAATCTAAGGCGACTAATACTAATTAAGCATATGTGGAGATGTTTAATTGCAACAATTTTTAATTTACGCCCTAGTATATATCCTGACCAATTAAAAATTTTCTTGAACAATTGAACCACCACCCTGACGTGAGTATTCTCAACATACACCCCACGACCTTTACCATGTGTATTGCCTTATGATTAAGACGGTTACTAAAGTCCCATTAAAAAAAAAAAAAAAAGGGTTACTAAAGTGACTTAAATAAGGATTTTTTTTTTGTTGACATGTCCACACAAGAGTGGATGGGGGATTCGAACTAGTGGCCTCTACTTTATGAGACGTGGTCCCAGCTGATTGAGTTACCTCTTGAAAACCTTAAATAAGGAATTCAATGTGAAGCTATTTAAAAGTTTTTGAGTTATTGAACATTTGGTCCACGGGACCAAGTCCAACATCGTTGACTAGGGAAGGGTTATTAGCTTCTCCAAAATGGTTAGGTAGTCATTGTATATTTTGAAGATATATTAATGATTTGGTTGGAATGAAAATAATATAGTAATTGTAATCGTACTTGCATGAATAATATCCTTTCTTAATTCATTTTTGGAGGGAATTATATATTTATTGCTGGTGAAGTGAAGGTTCCATAACGAATCAGAATCAGCAGATATAATGCGATCTGGCCGGTCTCATGACAAAGGGGACACCCTGACCTTGTGGTTTCTGTATTTCTCTTAATTAAGCGAATGGTTGGCCAAATCCATATTTGACACTTGAGTTCTAACCACTCCCAAAATAGATACTCCTATTGTTTTTTGTATACAAAATTAATTAACATGTGGGCACGCACGCTGGGGGAGACAGCGCACCAACTAGACTATAGCTAAAATTATAATAAAATCCCCCTAGTTTTTGTTACAATCTTTTTTAATAAATTAGTGTTGCATTATTAATTTATAAATTGAAAAACGTTAGGTATTCTTTTAATGTCTTCCCAATTTATAAATATATTTATTTTCTGTCATCTTTTACATGTGCTTCCAGTTGATTCCCCGGCAGACTATCGTAACAACCCCAAACCCAAACATGTGCTTCTGAACCCAGTGAACTGTCATTAGGTTAGATTCACTTTACTTGGCTGGTGGCTGGTGCTAAATATATAGCTAGTGAGATAGGGGTCCTCAGAGCATGCACAGCAGGTGGGCCGGGAGGAAAGGACTAGATTATACTACTTGTGCCCACCAAAATGGATAGCGGGGAACAGCGGGAGACGCGAATTGGCATCGGACTCCATATTCTTTCTCCTTGTTGTATATGATGTCTTTGGCTCATTCGCTTCTCATTTTGCTTCCTTTGGAATCAGGACCCCGGCCATCACACGTGCTTTTTATAGTAAAATAACCAAACTACCCACTCTCACAAAATTCCATATACATATAAGCAGTATTTTTCAGATACTAAAAATAATAATAATAATAAATAAATAAATACTTCACTACAGTTACACTGACACACCTCATAATTAAATTTGTCGCATACTATTTTTCAGATTTATTATTTTATATCGTATTACATTTTTAAGATAAATAGTTATTTAATATAATATCAAACTCAAAGCAGCATAATAAATTTTAACTTTATTAAGATACATTTTAGTAACTTATTTCTCATTTTAATTAAAATATTTCACGTGAAGTCAAATACCTAAGTTTTTCTGGGCCTTAGTACAAAAATAAAACTTACTAGGTTCTAACTTATCGTTAATTAATGTAAATTATTAAAAAAAAAAATTATATTAATGAACTACAAGTTCTTGTTTGGTCAAAAGGATTTTTTTCATATTCTCAAGAGAGGTACTTGTTAATGCTTTTTAGAATGTATTTTTTATTTTATGTGGCTGTTATAAAAGATTTTTCTGTGGTAGCAACTGTGCTTTCTGATTCTCGTAGTTGTATCTTTGCAACAGTTACAAAACGTCTATCTTCAATTGATGTTACCTTAGGGGAAACTCATTCTGCCTTGTTGGCCACCCAACTTTATGTTACTCATGGATGCTCAAACTGACTTCATAAAGGGGATGATCTAACGGTGGTCACCGCCATTAATAACCCCTTGTTGTTTAAAGATTGGAACTTTTATAGTATTGTTGATGATATTTCTCTTCTTTTTTCTTCTTTTCAAAGTTGGAAGACTTTGGAAGTTTTTCGTTGTGCTAATTTTAGGGTACATTGGTTTGCTAAGTGGGTCGCTTCTAACCTTGTTTTTTGGAAGTATTCTCAAAGGATTTCTCATTCACTTTTCCATTAGGATTAAGAGTGGAAATGATACTCCCCAATGACAGAGGGAGGGGGGGACCGGGGTGGGCCATGGTTCCCCCCAAAAATAAGGAAAAAAAAAATTAGAAGTAAAAAAAATGTATAGTTTGGTTCTAATTTTAGTCATTCGGCCCCTTCCCAAAAAATGTTTGGCCCTATTTTTAGATTTTATGGCCATATCTAATAAAATGTTTTGACCCTATTATTAATTTCTTGGGCTATACCCATTACGTTTTTATTTTTATTGTTGGCCCATACTTTTAAATGCTCACTTTTTTAGTCCATAGGTAATCTTTAATTTAAAAAACAACAAAAATAATTGTTTTTTTTTAATAAAAAAAAATTATAAATAACCAAAAAAAAATTTTGGCTGGCCCCCTCCCATAAAATTTTCTGGCTTCGTCCCTGATCCTCCCATAACCTTTTCCTGTATTTGATTAAAAATAATAATAATAATAATATATTTTGTTTATTTATTTGTGTTTGAAAAAAAAAATCTAACGTGACATTATAAGTGCAAATAATTTTGAGTATTTTGTATTAATTTTGAACTATTTGTTAATATTTTTGTTTTGAAAAAAAAAAATTATCAAACAAAGTCATTTTTTATAAAAAAAAAAAATTAAGAGGAGAAATTAGGGGTGAAATAGCGGTTGCGGTTAGCGGTTAATGGCTAAAACCGCTAACCGCTAACCACCTAGGCGGTTAGTAGAATCTACTAACCGCTAGCGGTTAACCGCCTAGCCGCCTGGTTAGCGGTTAACCGGATGCGGTTAACCGCTTTTTCTACTAACCGCTTTTTATTGGGTTTTTTTTTTTTGGCCAGTTTTGGGCTCACTTTAAACCATTGTTTTGCTCACTTTAAACATTTTTTTTCCCTCTATCATGGCCATTTTAGCATTAAAAATTGTTGGTTTAAAGTGAACATTATATGTTGGACCATTATACCAAAATTTTGTTGTTCACCTTCTACAACATATAACATATGAATAAAATTACAACAAAATTATCGTTTTGGGTTATGAAGAAATGAATATATAGAAGTGCAAAACTACGTCGTTTTGCACTTCTATATTATATAAATAATAAAAATAAGGTGAGAGGAATCGAAATCGGGACTACTGAGTAAAATAGGTGCACAATAACCACTAGGCTACAATAACTTATTGTTATTTAATATATGAAATGTATATATATAATATAAATACATATTATATTTTAAAAAATGCGGTTAGCGGTTAGTGCGGATAACGGTTAACAGTTAGTACGGTTAGCGGTTAACGGATGCAGTTAGACGGTTTTAAATTTCACCCCTAGAAGAAATGTTATACACACCCTGACCTCCGCACTTTAAATACACACCACCATTAGACCCAAAATTTAACGGTCAACCATGCAAAATATCACTTAAAAAAATGCAGTTGAAAGTGTGAAAATGTAAGTAGCATTCCACTTTCCAAGAGTAAAATAAAGTGACTAGTAATTTAGTAAAGAAGTGATAAACTAAAACTGCCGTAGTTATTAAACCCCTAGCATTAACAATTTAACATGCTGTAACCCACCAGCATGTGAAAGTAAAAAATCTCTGTATAAGTTCTATGCCGTCCAAACACACACTCATCTTATCCCTGTGAAAATAAGCAGTGGGGCCAAGCACCCAGGCGGCCCTGGACCACACGATGAACTTCCTCTCAATCGACCAGTCAACAGAAAGGTCAACCATCATCGAAGATGCACTTCCAAGCGTAAGACAAGCACAGGAGTTAATCCCAAAAGCAGAGAGGAATAAATGGGACAATAAACCAAGGCAGACCCACCACTCCACCCGCTTTGCTCGCCTCCTTATTACCTCGTCTCGGATCCCTCTCCATTACACCACGCCCAGCTTTCGAGAGAGACCACCTTTCTTGCTTTACTTCTGATCTTCTATTTACTCTTTTATGGCTCTCTTCACTTTCTTACCGGAGCCGTCGTCTGATCAGCCCAAAAAACAACAATCCAGACGCAAGCGAAAGCCTCAGAAGAACCAGCCATCTTCATGGGACCAAGTAAAGAACCTCCTCACCTGCAAGCAGATCGAAGGGTCACAAGTGCACGACCCCTCAAAAAACGCCGCCGTTGGGTACTCGAAGCTAGGGTCTTCTTGCAGCTCCATATGTAGCTTCAGGGACGTGGTTCATGGTAACACCAGGGTTGTTCACAGAGCTGACAACTCGCCTGAGAGTAGTTCGGTGGGTCAGGAAACCGGGATTCTGAGCCGGAAACCGGTCACCAGGTCCTCAACTCGGTCTCTCTCAGGTTCAGCAAGATCCGGCGTTGGAGCAACATGCACGCCTTCCTCGAAAGCAATGCAATTCCGCAAGCTTTCTGGGTGTTATGAGTGTCGCATGATCGTTGACCCCAGCAGGTATATTGTTGGGATTTCCCCACCCCCCCCCCCCCCCAAAAAAAAATATTTCCTATTCTATTAATATGGTGGCCGGAGAACTAAATTATAGCTGAAAAATCAGGTACCCAACTCCAGGGACCACCATTTGTGCTTGCCCTCAGTGCGGAGAGGTCTTTCCGAAGATTGAAAGCTTGGAGCTTCACCAAGCAGTTCGTCATGCAGGTAATATTATCGAATTTCTCTTACATATAATTTCTTGTTCGATGGATTTCAGCATTACCTTTGCACTATTGCATGCATATGCAATTTCATGCTAAATTCACCTGTTCATACTTCATACTCCCGTAGGAGAAAGGGTTGGACTTGTTATTAGTCAAACGAGGACAACATGCTAAAATCTCTTGCAAATGAGTTGTTTGTTTGAAATTGGTTAATAATGGATTTATTAACTATACATTTTTAATTGTTAATTGTTCCATCGATTATGCAAAAAAATTAAAAGTAAAAATTATATTTCACTAATTTTGTCAACAAATTTCTTAATCTATCAGACAGAAAGTGATTTGTTTCTCTTTTCGGTTTTTTCACTGGTGGGTAAAAACTAAAAAGTCTAAGCTTTGAAATTCGAAACCCAAGAGCTCAGGTTAAAAAAAGCAAAGGAATTAACAGCTTAACACAAACCAAGCACACGATCTGGCAACGTACGTCGTCGTATTATATATGCTGATTTCATATTAAAACACTACAACTTTTGCATAAAACGAAAAAGATTACTTCGCTAATTGTCCGTGAATCCTGCGTGACCAACACTGCCCGCTTCTTCTTCTCTGGGGCATTATGCCACTTCAAGGTTGTAGGGACCATCTTGTTCACCATAAAAGCTGTGCCTGTACAACGAAATTGAATGACCTGTTGCCGTGAGCTGGCGCAAGGTCATTGGTGGACACTCACCCCTGCAGTAACTTTAAAGTTAGAATTGCAAAGTGAGATTCTTCTATTGTTTCTGTCGGCTTGAGAGTTCTCAAATTAGAAATATTTGCTGCAGTGTCTGAGCTGGGACCTGAGGATTCGGGTCGAAATATCGTGGAGATCATCTTCAAGTCAAGCTGGCTCAAGAAGGACAGCCCCATCTGCAAGATCGAACGGATACTGAAGGTCCACAACACCCAACGCACTATCCAACGGTTCGAGGACTGCCGAGACGCGGTCAAGAACCGTGCGCTCAACAGCACAAGAAAAAACCCCCGATGCGCGGCGGACGGTAACGAACTCCTGCGGTTCCACTGCACTAACCTGACGTGCGCGCTCGGCGCGCGTGGCTCGTCTAGTCTGTGCGGGTCCGTACCGGCCTGCGGAGTCTGCACCAGCATCAGGCACGGGTTTCAAGGCAAGGGTGGTGATTGCAAGGGAGTGCGGACCACTGCCAGCAGCGGTAGGGCCCACGACTCGCTGCGCTGCACAGACGGTCGTAGGGCCATGCTGGTGTGCCGTGTGATTGCTGGGAGAGTGAGGCGCAGCGCGGACGATGCGCCTGCGGAGGAGGATAGCGTGTCGGCTGGCTCGTACGACTCCGTAGCCGGCTGCGCCGGGATCTACTCGAATCTGGAGGAGCTGATCGTTTTTAATCCTAGGGCGATCCTTCCCTGTTTCGTGGTGATTTACAAAGCTCTAGAGTCTTGTTGATTAAGCCTTTGTACTATCAGAATCACGTGGCTTATCAGACGGTCAAGCCAAGCTTGCTGACTTTGTGTTTGTAGATAAATTCATTTTTTTATTGCTTGTCATGTAAGAGATATTTTCGAGTTTATTCCTTCTTCTTTTTTCTGATGTAGATGTCTTTTTGGTTTAATGGTCTAAGACTCTAAGCTCAACTGCTCCACTGCATGCGTGTTTATTAATTTATTTTATTTGTTAGACAAGTATTCAGTTGCATTTGATGGTTACATTCGTTAAAATTTTTGTCTTTTATTTTTTAAATAATAATAATAATAAACAATTTAAACACCAAACACTCGCTTTAACATTGGCCACATGCATTTCTTTAATATAGAAACAATAGTAAAGAATAATTTTCAGATCCAACTATAGAAATGAATACTGAGATAAACTATTATCTATCTGATTTCCTATATATGTGTGTGTTTATTTTTTTTTCAGTTTTAAACATATCTTCAACTATTGATGATGATATTCTTTGCAAAAAATCCTTTTATATATGGCATAAGGAATGAAAAACTTAAAAAAATTACAAATTACAAATTCAATAGATAAATTGGTTTTTCTCTCCAATGAAAGAAAACAACGTTAATTGTTCATGCATGGAGGTTTTTTTTTTTTTTTTTTTTGTTTTTGTTTAATAATGGTAAAAGAAAGAAGACAGGAAAATGAGTTGCTAGCTAGAGCTAGCTAGCATGATGAAGGGAAAGCGAGATATATCTAACAGAGAAAGAGGAAGAAAAAAAGAACAAGAAGGCAAGAAATGGTAGTTTGTACGACGTTGTCATTGACTTGTTTTATCCTCACTCTTCAATGGACATCCTTTACTCCCTCAATGAATCACACACCTAAACTCTTTGGTGTTTTATGTGCTGATTGCTGGCCTGTCATCTGTCATTAAATCATTCATTGAATGTCTGACTCTGACAATTGGAAGCCACAGCAATCAGCCTACAATCCATTGGCTCTCAGTCTCAGATGAATTCAAAATCGCAAGGTATTAAATACATCTTATCCGAACGCTTGAAAATTGAACGACAGATGACAAAGAAGGGAAAGGGATACCATACGCGTACGGTTCTACCACCTCTTGTAATAAGGGTGCTCTATTGTTATATAAATTTGTACAGTTTAAGAGAGGACCACCAGTTTATCTGTACAATTTAGAATATGATCAAATTTGTTCGAAATAGGCAAACTTTGTAGCTCCTTTTTTTTTTTAAGATGTTTGAATTCATATATTATTCGGGTAGCCAAATATTAAAGAATCCCAATCTACCAATGATAAGATTGGCATTTGGAGTTGTTGGATTGGAAATAATTAATCAAATCATTCTAGGGCTGAAATGGATGGTTCAATCACCTCCAACTTAACCGTTAATTTTTTTAATTATTTATTTAAAATAAACGGTTCAAATTAAAGCTATTTCACCAATGTTCTGGATCTCAATTCTCCCAAAATTCAAAAAATCACATTAATGTCTAATCTCAATTATTATTTGGTTCAAATTTAATTGTATTGTATTGCCATATTTTAGCTTTTATTGCGTAGACAACAAATTAAATCCTTGATGGATCATAAAAAAGTATGTATAATAATAGAGGGGGCCACGTGCAAGAATCTCGGATCCAAGAAAGCGAGAGATTTGTTGACTTTGACCACCAGGCAGCACTTGCTAAAGACAAGGCATCATGAAGATTGAGGCCTTATGTGGGAAGGACAATGAATGAGGGGTGATAATTGCGCACACATGCTGGAGCATATGAGTATTATTCATTGTTATTTGTTTCTTTTTGTTAATTTGTAGTGTTTGGAGCATGGGAAATTGATTATTATATATAGACACAGCACCATTTAATTATTAAATATAGGGGCTTAATTTCTAAAATGTTTGTTAATGAATTTGCCAGTGAGATTACCCAAAATCTTGCACAAAAAACTACAGTGGAATCTCATAATTAAGAAGAGCTTCGTGCTTGCCCAGCTAATCTTTCTTTTATTTTCGAGGTACCTTAATTTACAATTTGTATGCTATTCAGAAACCTCTTTGGCCGATATTAGTGGGGTTTGTTTGGATTTTTATAAGTTAGATTTGGAACTTGACGTTTTTTTAAAAATATATATATATTTTCTAATGAGACATGATACAGTCACAACATAGATCTAACAAAGACCAAACTTCTCTCCTACTTGTCATTTAAAAAATTAAAAAAAGAATAAAATTGAATTCAAAACATCAAACTTTAATTTTTATTTTTATTTTTTAAATGATATATAGAAAATAAATTGGGTCTTTGTTGAGTTTATGTTGTGACTTTAACATTTCTCTTTTCTAATTCACCTTAGATTGGCTAAAATAGTTGATTCAAGAATTAAAATAGAGGAGAAAGAGAAGATCGATAAGAATTATTCTTGGCTTGCTGCAGAGGTAAGCCGCTGCATGTATCATACAAGCATTAATTCTTCTTTTTCTCCTGCAACGTCCTCTTTTTTACCCAAAGGCATGTTATTCTCCTTGGCTTTGCTCAAATTTTTCTTTTCATTATAAAGGAAAGCCACGAGTTTCATCATCTAGGGGGGTTTTCCTTTTCTCGCTTTACCGTTTTACACATGATAATGGCTCTATTTATTTATTTTTTTACTTTTGTGTCGCATAAAAAAACATTTCTTAAAAAAAAAAAAAAAAAAATTCCCCAAAACACATTCACAACCAAAGTCAAATGTTTCTCTTCCAAAACAGAATTGACTCATTTGGAATTGTTTCCTTTCGGCATGCTTTGGGCTTTACCTTGTATAATCTCTGATCCACGAGGCTCATTTGGGCTGATGTTTTACTTGAATCTGATAGGATACATCTGCTTGCTATGAGGTTATTGGGCTCTTTCTGCCGTTCCTTCAAATGGCCATTTTTGAAATGTTTGGGCCCCCATTTTTATTTTATTGCCTCGGCCTAGAGACGGAACCCGAGGCTCCTATGGCCCCTGCTTACTACCAGTTCTACTGTTTTATGGTAGATTACAGGCACAGCCCAAATAGGTTTGCCATTGATATTGATGATTGGATAAACCTAGTGGCTTCCCCAGGAGTTCCCCTCACCAAGTTGTGTGGCTTCTCAAATTCCAGCTTATTATTTTTTATTTTTTATTTTTTTTATTATTATTATTTTTTTTTGTAATGAATTCCAGCTTATTATTATTGTGGGTTGGAGATGGATAGGTTAATGACAGGTTAGTCAATATGGACATCATTGCATCCAACAAAAGTTGTGCCTTAAAACAAATGATGGAAAGAAGAATCACATCATATGTACCATAAACTATTAAATTGACTTAACTTTCTAAAAATCCATTAAGCTTGTTAAGCCTCATTGAGCTGAAAGTTTATCAATTTAGGACCCCCCCACCCTTTTTTTTTTTTTTTTTTAAAAAAAAAAGTAAGATTTGAGCTCAAAATATTTCTCAAATTGAAGGAAAATTATATTCAAAATTTAAAGTTTGTACATCTAACGACATACATAACTTCAAATTATTTTAATTTCATAAAAGACGTACAAACACCGACTTCATAATTCATATACACTATTAGATGCACTAGCTTTAAATCATGACCATTAAATGAATTACATTTAAACTTTGAAACATAATAGGGATACTAATTTTATTCTATAATTGTCTTAGAAATTCACTTAACAATTTATATATTATAAAAAATAAGTATTCACGTAACAGTTTATATTTTAGTGGCCGATGTGTTCACGCTAGTCCATAGTATCTAAAAAGTTGCCAATTTATCGAGCTAAACATTTACATGACAAATTACTTGACTCCAAAAATGGAATTAAGATTCTCTTAATTTCATTTGAACTTGAGAATATCTACTTAGTTATAGTAAGATTATATTTTTATCTTTTTCACTTTTTGAGAAGATTAAAATATCACTCTACTATAATTAACTGGATATTCTCCAGTTCCAGTTCATGATCCTATTCCCCAGAAATGTGAATTGTTAGTAAATTTAGTGTTAAAACATCTTTAATTATTAATCAGGTGGAACCACCTTAGCCCTTGGGGACCCTAGCCCCCCAAGGCCTAATATGGTCCCCAATTTTATTTTATTTATTTTTTTTCAAAACAAAAAATTATTTTTTATAAAATAGACCTTAAAAATGATTTTTTTTTCCCTCCCTAATATATATATATATATATAATTTTTTAATTTTTCCTTCCAAACTAAAACTTCTAGTTCCAACCTCATTGTAGGTATAAACTTAAATCAATATAAAAGTTGATCCAAAACAAAAAAGAATTTGATCCTATGTATGTTGTTTAGTACAGATCTAATCAGAGTAAAACGACTATACATATAACTAAGAAGCTAACTCAAAATATTATAATTAATTTTATATTTATGAATTTATTTTTTCAGTTCCGATATAGATTGGGTCCAATCGGGCCAATTGATAAATTTGATGAATAAGATCATCAATGAGCCAGGCAGCTGGTGACTTCATCATTATCCAACTCTTTAGTTTAAGGAAGAAAGTACGAGACACAATTATAGTGTCTGACAAATCATTATTATCTCAAGTCATCTGCTGAATCCTTCGCCAATATCTCATCATGTTCTAACTACTTCCAATTTTTTGTTTATTACCAAATGACTTTTTTGATGTTTCATTTCTTATTCTTCGTTCTTTATTTTTCGATTTTGTCCCTATAAAATTAATTTTAGGTTCCAAACATGTAGAAGCGAGCCAGCTTACAGAATTTACAGGTGATGGACCACCTGGCTGGGCAATGATCTTTTGGATTAAAATGGCTAAAAAGACAATTACAGGTTCAGCTTTTCAATTAATCTCCTGTCTAATTGATAGATTAATGAATCTTCTAATAATAAGTCCGACATATAACGTATATCCAGCGGTAAATGTTCGGCTAATCACTCCATGACTCAATGATCACTTTCGCTTCTCAGTTTACCTCCCTCTTATAAACGGTTCAATAGACTTTTGGCCTTCACAATTTTAATTATAAATTCTTACAAATTAATACGGTAATCCACGTAATTTGATAGCATTTAATGCTTACTGGCTTTGAGTAGATTGTTTCGGAGCTTATTATTGAGTTGCTCAATCAATTTTATGTGTTTGTTTTTATAATTTTTGTCACTCTCCCGTCCCCGTTGTAATATCAAGAAAAAAAAAATTTTGATTTTGGCTGTCAGGCTAATATGATAAGCACGTCAGTTTATAAGGAAGTTATAGCGAAAATGGTAATATTATAAATACTTTCATTATCCTTCTCATGTATTTAATATGACAAATAGACTCCACATATGTACAATGTTAGCAAGTCCCCATACAATTCATCTCAAATTCAATTCTAAGCATTTTTATTTTTTACATTATATTAATAACTTTTTACTATTAAAACAATTTTTTTTTTTTTTAAAAAAAAAAACTTTTTTATAGCAAATATTATTACTTTTTTTTCCACATCAATCAAATATTGCGACAATTCAAAATTACTAAATAGTAATTGTCCAATACCAAATAGTCCCATTGGAGATAGAAAAAGATAACTCATCATTCACTCTCACTTTGAAACCTCTTTTAAAAAACTTGGTTCGAGAAATATAACGAAGGCCGAAATGGTGTTAATTAAGCTTTGTAGGTGCGTTTGTTAAGTGTTGTTAATTAGTCTAAGATGATGAAAGAAATCCAATAAACAAAGTGTTGTTGTGAGGACAATGGAAGGCCATAGAATGATACAAATGATTTGGGCACATGGACTAGTCTAGGAGGCCAAACATCTTTTCCCTACTCAAATATATGCTCTCCTTTTATTTTTGAGTCCTCCCACATTTGCCACATAGAATAAATCCATGCTTGGAAAATCTCACCCCCACCCCCCCACCCTTTTTATATATCCTTCACAACCAAACGACACCCATCATAGCGTTGCACTTCCCGGAGGCGTCAAAGGGAGGAATACAATGCACAGGCCTCAAAGAGAGCTTTGTCATACAACAAGTACGAGGCTCTGCTGTCTCTCTAGCTCCCACCCACCAACTTCATCAACTTTTCAGCAATGAAGCTCTTCGATCGTTTCCGTAAGATTCTCATGCGCCTCTGGTTTTCACTCCCGCCTTCTCGTGGCTCTTCGTCGTCTGCATCCGGGAGGCAGAAAAACTGCGACGGATTTGAGCCGCCCAAGACTTCATGCAGCTCCTATTACTCGTCCCACTCCCATTACGACGAGGCCATCGCCGATTGCATTGAGTTCTTCAACAGGTCGTCGCAGGACGGCGGGGTTGATCTGGACGGTCGGAAATCCGATGTTATTGTTTGACATCATATGCCGTAATGAAATCGTGTCGATCCCACCATGTTTCAGGTTTCTTACCTTATATCTTGCTTATTCATACGGCAAAATGGGAAATTAATATGAGTTCAGTGTTGCCCTGTTTATTTGCATGTGTTTCTTTCTGAGCTTGTCTCTACGCTTTCTCATATGGGCATCAGCTTCATCCGTTATTTTTACTTCCCTGTATACACCGTTAGATGTAATAAAATTTCGTTTTATTTCAATGAGAAGGATTGATTTCTAAATCATAAGGTTAGAAGAATGATCTTAATCGGGGGCGGAACTAGAATTTTTAGTATGGAAAGATTTTTTTGTTTGTTTGAGATTATCAAAAGGGGAGGAAGATTTTAAGATTCTTTAAGGTAAGCAGTAATGAGGGGCAGAGTAATGAAAGTAGCATATATGGACCTATGGAGATAGAATAATAAACATGGAAAGACAGATAATGAAATACATCATATATAGAAGTTGGATAGTAAATATGAAAAGGCAACAATCTGATCAAGAATTGTATTACAACAATAAAATATTCACGATGGTTATTTCTCTGTAGAACACAATTATGAATTAGCAAGTCAATAATATTGATTACATTCCTTATACAATTTCAATTAGTTTTCTATAAATGTAACCCTTAGGCAGCAAAAAATAATATTTTGGGGACAAAATTATAAAAAATATATATTTTAGAAAAAATTTAAAAAATTTTGGGAAGCAGATCTGCCCCTGATCTTAATTAGCCTATTCCAAGTTAGGGCCCCTTTGAGTACTCCTTTGAAGCTTGAATCCTGTCACCTGTGAGATAATTGGGCCACCCTCAATCCCCAAAAGGAAAAGGTAAAGACTGAAAGTGAAGGGTATAATTGAATGGTTTGGCAAAAAGAGGTAAGCCTTGTAAATGGTCCCTTTTCAAAAGGTTTGTGTTTGATCTAAGAAAGAAAATGCAAAGTCCCTCCTCACAATATTATTGGGAAAAGATCTGAAGATCTACATTTTATGGAGATCCAAGATGTAGTGAGGAGAGCATATAAGTGACGGATAGATTTGTTTAGTCAACCTGCTCAATTAACCTATCAATTTGGCTTGGACTAACTTACCTATAATTTTTTTTTTTTTTTTTTTTTTTTTTTGAAAAAAAAAAAGGCTTGGACTAACAAAATTTGGGACCAAGTTGCTCACAAAATTACAATGTTTCTCGCGAACTTTTAAAAAATTGTAACAAAGCCCCTAGTTACATAGTCTTTTCACTTAGCCACATGCAGTTAGAATTTCCTATTAAATACACTTGAAGATGGTAAAAAATCCATTATACCCTTATCATTTGTATGAAAATATAATTGTGTACTTAAATTTATTATTATTTTTTTTTCAAAGAAAAAAAAAAAAAAAAAATCTGATGGAAGATGGAAGAGACCCATGGCCTGGTTCCGGGTCCAAAGGAGACACATGGCCTGGCCACGAATCTGGAGGAGACCGAATTTGGAAGAGACCCAGACCCAAAAGTTGGCAATGTATCTCCTCAGTCCTCACACATGATGGTTTTTTTTTTTTTTTTGTTGGTTGTTGCTAATTTTGAATTTTTTATTTGAAGTAGGGGTGTTATAGTCATTTTGTCCATTTTTAGTTGGATTTAATAGAAAATTCTAATGAAATGGGTTAAGTAAAAGGGCTAGATAATTAGAGGAGTTGATTGCAATTTTTTTTTTAAATGTTGGTGGATATTGCAAATTAAATGATAGTTTAAGGGAGTAAGTGTAACTTTCTATTGTCCCCAAGAGGTAGTTCAATCGACTAGGACCACGCCTCATGAAACGGAGGTCACTAGTTCGAATCCCCCTTCCCAAAAAAAAAAAAAAAAAAAAAAGTGTAACTTTCCATTAAAAACTAAAAAAGAATGGAATAGCTCCAAGAAAAGTATGCTGCTTTGGCTCTCTTATTGAACATTTCAGACTCAGCTTACAATTTCATTTCACTCCGGACCAACTTCACTGGCTAGAATTGCTCGAGGAAATTGAAAGAAAAAGTCTGGAAAAAAAAAAAAAAACAGTATGTTTGTTATTGTTGTTGTAAATGGGACCGAAAATACTATATGTAATGAAAATTTTGAAATGCACTCAAGGAACACGTGGCAGAGCAACTTCTGGGGTGCCTTTTTTCTTGGAGAAAAGCCCTCCTATCAAAGGGATCAGTGGCTTTTTCTTCTTCTTCTTGAGAGAAGGGTGTCTCTCAAGTCTCTCAACACCTTGTGGGATTACAACTTGTGCTAAGGCCGGAGGATTTGCGAAAGTCACGTATCTTTTCTTCTGGAATTCCAATATTCCTTCTCCACCAGGAATATTGTTAGTTTTTGTTTTCACCTCAAATTTCGTCGAGTCTTCGACAAACTTGACGTCTTCGATCTCTGTTTCCCTTAGTTGTTTCTCGGATTCCCGTTCCTTCATGTGTCGGAGCTCCCGCTGTGTCCGTTCAAGCTCTTCCCTGAGAGAAGAGAGGCAAGTTGCCATAACTATGCTTTCTTCTTTTGCTTTCTCCAGGCTTTGTTTTGTCTCCTCTAGCTCGGATGTAACATCCCCATGCCTCCATAGGCCATGCCCATTTTCGCTTGCTCCACTCTGCATCTATGTAATCAAGCAATTTAGCATCAGAGCAACCTTGTTAATTACGACTTCTCCTTCCTCTAAATGATAAGGTTAAGTGAACTTCTCACAATGTTGCGGGCAGCGAACCGCCAACATCACCGCGATCCGAACACTTCACCGGACCATTCAGTTAGTTGGAGCGACGGGCGGTGTGTATAAAAGGTAGGATCGTACTCAACGCGAGCAAAAGTCTTAAGAAATGTTAAAATATTAATGAAATAATTGACCATTTTCCACCAATTTAGTAAAATGAGATCCTTTAGGCTAAATAGATGTGTACTGGGTTTGTTCTTGCTTGCTTGTGAGTCAGTTCCAAAGTCTTAATTACATTATTTATTAGGGAATAATGCTTGTTATATGCTTTGGTATGCATTCATTGCAAAGAAAGAGATTGATTCCCTAATAAAGCTTACCTAAGTTTTTTATTTACATTTATATTAATGTCACTAGGAATTAAGTATTAATTGTACCTTATAAATAATATTATACATACCCAACTTTATTCGGTCACGTGATAAAGAAGATTGCCGAAAACTGTAGCGATATTCTCACACCTCAAACATAAGAAAACTTGTGTCGAACCGTATGCACAAGCAAGCACATAGAGCAGTACAAAGAGTGAACAAGAAAAATAATTATAATATCATCTCAATCTTGAAGTGATCCAAAAAAATTTATATGAGAATAGTAAATTTAATTATTTAATTAATACTCTTCGTCATATGTGAGCTCAAACTTTAGATTTGAACTCAAAATCCTTACTTTAATATCCTGTTAAATCACTAATCATCTTAGAAATTTAAATCGATTAAAAATTATAAATTTCATTGGACTATACAAGTACCCCAATATGCTATGAAATGGAAGATTCATAGAATGATAATTAAGGAAGCTAGCTAAGAGAGACGAAAAATTTACTACAAATTAAGCAGATATCAAGTATATATAATAGAATGAATGTGAAAATACATGATGAAGAATGAATAATGGTACCTCTTTGAGCTTGGTGGCGTAGACCTCTCCAGCTAAAACTTTCTCGCCAAACAATGTGACAGCCTCTTTGACAGACCGGAAGGGTGCCCTCGTGTCAATCTCCGCCCTTTTCATGATCACAACTCCATCTTCCTTATCCATGTTCATTCAAGTGCCTTCAGAAACCCAGAGAGGCTTACAGTATTGAATGAAAGATGGAACCAAGAATACCCTTTTCAATTATTTGGATTTGAGAGAGAGAGGGAGAGAGAGAGAGAGAGTGATTTGGGTATGGGAGGGGGGTGACAACTGACAAATATAATGGGGAGCTTCCTTTCTTCGCGTCCACTTCACTAGATTTCTGTTACTGCTATATTTGAAGGTGAAGCCGGTGGGTGGATGCTCGTTGCTACGGACCTGGCTGGCCCGTATTTATTCAGCAAAATATAGGGACTCTTCACCTATAGCCAACGGAAAAAAGGCCCACTGGCCACTACTCTTCAGTTTCCTCACTTAGACAATATATCAAATGGTTGAGTTGCATTAATTTGGCAATTTTTCCTTTCCCCTCCTTGAATGATTAATGATATTACACATTAATAATACTCTAATGTTAAGAGGCTAAGTTGCAAGTTGGTGTAACATGATAAGTTATTTTAAGATAAATATTTTATTTTGCTATTTGATGTAAGTGAATAATATATTATTTAAATTTTTTAAATGATGTGATGTTATATACACGTTAGATCAAATAAAACAAAATGTTAATAATGGAATGACTTATCCCTAGGTGGTGGTTTTGTCCTTAAAGAATGATTAATTGGTACTTAAAAAGGTCCATTTCCTTCGAAAGACATCAACCAATGTCCTTGGTTTATGTTTCCTTAACATTAATTCTGGAGTGCAATACAAGTATACCTTTTAAAAGTCGCTCTAGTGACATGATTCCAAAAAAAAAAAAAAAGAGGAAAAAAAGAAAGAATTTACTAAGCTTTTGTTGAGGCCAATGTAATCGCCCAAAGCAGATAAGAAACAATTTTCATCAATCGTTAACATAATATTAATCAGCTTGTCCAATTTATTTACAACTATTTCCATTTAGCTCGTCATTTTTTTTTATGATAATGACCACCAAGCGAGCACGTGCACAGAGAGAAAGAGAGATCTACCGCATGACCCACTGCTGAGTGCTGATGCCATAAACGCACGACCAAATTTTATGGAACAAATGCACCGGGTCGGTTAATTATATTTGAATGATATATTTGTCTTTCTATGTCATGGTACAAGTTCTTTATATATATATAATCATTTTGGTGGGTACTCAGTAAGATGTAAATAATTTCTCATTAACATTTACCACAATTTGATCGACTTATTGCATTATAAACAGAATACATGTTACAATGTGTAAAATAAATGATAGGAGTATCTTACGTGTAGTCATTGATAGGCAGTAGGTCAGTTAGAAAGTATTATTTGTTACGGTATTCAGTTCATTAGTGTTTTATTGTTTTACTAGTACTTGTTCAGTTCATTAGTTGTTTAATTAGTGACAACATTGAGCGTTAATTGGAATATATTTAATTATGTTAGTAGTTCGGTTAAAGTTTGTTTCTCATGTGTCTTTTATTGTATTTTGTTATTTAAGTATTACATTGCTATACATGCAATAAGATTCAATCAAGTAAATTATTCAAATCCTTTGTTTGTAAGAGTTGAAAGATCCTCTAATTGCTCACAAGAGGTTTATTCGAAAATCTTATTATAGGAAGTCCAAGATTTTACTATATTCATCTTTCTACCTAGTTTTCATCCCAAGTTACGCAAGTACATAACATAATAAGGTAATATCAAAATGAAATGAATAATATGAACATTTATAAACACCATTTTTCTCATGTTAATATTGAAAATAAAGGACAGGAGTTTGGTAAGAATATATCTAATTATATGCAAAATTTGTCAAAGGAACTAAAGAATTCCAGTTTTTTAGTGACAACTTTTGCAAATGTTAACATTGCATTGACATTATTAATTGAGGCATATTATACAATTATTTTAAAACTTTTTATTTTTATTTTTATAAATTTAATAGATTATTTATTAGATTTGTGGACTCTACACAGATTTAATAGTAGATTCATATATTTACTACAGAGGTGGTTAAAAGAGTGTTGAAAAATAATGAATTCTATTACTTTTCTTATTAATTACATGCTGTCTCATCAACCGTTTAAATTTTATTTTATTTTATTATGTTTCTGTAATTAGCAATTACTCATTATTATCCAATTCTCTCAATTTCAAGTGAATTGAGAATAAGATTAAATTCTACAAATTGAATGATATATGTGTTACTTGGAGGTGACAACATATATGCTATTAAATATAGTAATATATATATATATATATATATATAAAAGCCATAAAATAACTATTATTTATTTCACTTGAAATTGAGAGAATTCTATTCCATTATCCACACTTGTTGTCTGTTAGAGCATCTTATTTTAAAAAAAAACCGATCAACTTCTTTATTAATGCAATTTTTTTTTTCTTTGTAAGGGTCTGGAACATTCTTATGCCTCCCCAACCATTTTCACAAATTTTATTAATGACTTACTAAAATGTTAATCCAGATTCCAGATCAACATATTGATCACCCAACCGGAGAAAGGCTTACTAATAAACATAAACAACGGATCAGGCTTCGTATTGGTATTCCTTATTTGTAAAGGGGTTCTCTCTCAGCAAAACAGACATAATTACCACTTGAGAAATGGTTCTAAAAAGAATGAAACATATCCATGAGCATTCTGGTTAGTATCAAAATAGAGATTATAAATTATTCTGGTTAGTATCAAAATAGAGATTATAAATTTTCAACGCGAACCTCATAGTTTAATATTAAAATATTAACTTAAATAATTAAATAAATTTTAATCTCACAAGTATCAAAATAAATATAAAATTATTCATAAACCGATACGACTGTCGTTATAACGTTACATAATAGTTGAGCATGCATATTGCATAGAGATAGAGTGATCCAATGCGCGTACAGCGGACGCAAGCGCATATGAGAATAATCGGATAATCCCGTAGTTATTTACGATTTGACCGGACAAGAACAAAGCAGAGATGCTGTGCCCACATCGTCGTATCCGCCCACCCAGACGGTAGCGAAAAATAAACATACAACCCCACCTCACCTGGCACCTGTTGAAGGTAACGACCAGTTTAGCCAAAGGAAAAGGAAAACCCGTAAACAGAAATCTTTTCTGTTTTTTTTTTTTATTTCTTTTTTTTGTTACACTACAGTAATGAAATTCTGAACCTAACTGTCTACAATCCCCTTCCCATCAAGGAATAAAAGAGCAACAAAAACACTCTGTTACTATGTACTCTCGGTCCCAACCTCTCTTGTTTCACTCTCTTTCCTTTTCGTCTTCTTTCTTCTTCTACTCCTCCATAGATCTTACCGTCTACGAGCAATGTCAGTTATCGGAGCCTCCCCAGCAGTGGGATTGTTTTGTGTCCCACGATCCCCGCCGCGAGATATTCATCGGTTCAGGATGGCCGTCCGATCCAGCGCGGTCTCGGTTGCGCCAATCTTCACCAAGTTAAAGCACGAGTGTGCAACCCCCTTGCCGCTTCTCCGCCACGTGGCGGACGCCATGGCGGCTGATATGCGCGCTGGGCTTGCGGTTGATGGTGGTAGCGACCTCAAGATGATTCTCAGCTATGTTGATAGCCTCCCAACTGGGTATGTATGTATATATGTGTATATGTATGTTAGCTCTGGAATTGGAGTTCCATGTCACTTTGATCCCAACTCTGTGGGTGTTGTTTTTTATTTGGTGTTGACTTTCTTGAGTTGGGTTTAGCTCAGTTTACTAGAACTTTTAGTTTAGTATGGTGTTTGATCTTGCAAATCTTGAAATACTCTAGTTTTGTTTATTTCTTTTTGGTTTTCGTTCTAGTTTTGTGCCAAAGTTGTTTTTGATTCTTACATGTCGAACAAAAGTAATTTTATGCTGGTAAAGATCAAGAATACCTTCTTTTTTCTTTCTCTAAATCTTTTTTTTTCTCCCCCATCAAAAAACCGTTCTCTTAATTGTTATCTAATTTATATATGTTATGTTCTGAAAGGAATGAGAAGGGATTGTTTTATGCGTTGGATCTTGGTGGCACAAACTTCCGGGTGCTGAGGGTGCAGTTAGGTGGGAAGCAAGAGCGTGTGATCGACACAGAGTTCGAGCAAGTATCCATTCCTCAAGAGCTCATGTTTGGTACCTCTGAGGTCTGTTTGCCCATTAATTACGTTTTGGTAAAATGTTTGTCTGTTATGGAAATTTGTTTATGAGCTATTATTAATTCTTTTGAGTTCCAAAACTGCAGGATCTTTTCGATTTCATTGCTTCTGGGTTGGATAAATTTGCGCGAAAGGAGGGTGGAAAGTTTTACCTTCCATCTGGAAGGAAAAGGGAGATTGGATTCACATTTTCTTTTCCCGTGAGGCAGACCTCTATAGACTCCGGCATACTAATCAAGTGGACAAAGGGTTTTGCCGTCTCTGGAACGGTTTGTATTTTCGCATTTTCCTGATAATTGTGTAAGTAGGAGATGTTATTGATGGTTTTTGACTTGTTTCTACTATTTAAGTTAGCAACAATATTCGTGATTGAAGTTGATCATTAGTATTCCTCTCCTAAAATCTGTTTGTCCTCTTCAATTCCATTAGTTGTTATCCTGAAAGTGGCAGGAACAATATCTGAAGTATATATCTAAGCATGATATGTTAATTCTATTGTGGATGAGAGGAGACCCAAAGGAGAAGTTCTGTTCCTGATGTCTTTAACACGATTATCTTAAAGACATCAGGAACAATTTCAAGTTTATTGAAAACATACTCCCTTAAATTTTCAAGCATTTCCCCGGCAGTTCCAGAAAAAGGACTTTTTGGTTGGTGGTTTTCTCTTTGGGAAGAGAGTTTCTTGTGCCACTGGTCGATTACAGTTGATTATATGAATCCTTATATACCAGAGGAACTACTCAAAATTTCTCAATGCTGTGATCTAAGTTGTATCATGAGTTTGTTTGACGAGACTGCAGAAAGAGAGCCAGTTTATGATGTGGGTGGTTTTGTGAATTATTTGATTGTCAATTCCATTTCCATGAAAAAGTGAATAACGAACAAACTTTTACTATAATGTTTTGGCGCTGATCTGACTCAGATTAACTTTTCCTTGCTCTCTTGGGTCAATGTTTAATAACCTGGATATGGTAACTTTTTGCCAATTCTTTAAGAATGGTGGCATAAACTTGTTAAATTGATACAAGCATAATGGAAAAATTCAAACTCCTTACAGGCAGGAAGAGATGTAGTGGCTTGTCTGAATGAGGCTATGGAAAGGCAAGGACTGGATATGCGAGTGTCTGCCCTGGTATGTTGTTTCTCATGCTAGCATTCTCCTTGAAGAAATTTTTAGAATAGAATGCAATAGTTTATAAATCAATGCAATGTAGGTCAATGATACTGTTGGAACATTAGCTGGAGCAAGATACTGGGATGATGATGTCATGGTTGCTGTCATTTTGGGTACTGGAACCAATGCTTGCTATGTTGAACGGACGGACACTATTGCTAAGCTTCAGGGCCACGACTCTTCTTCTGGAAGAACGGTGTATATGAGCACTCCAACTCTTTTTTCTATCTTTATAGTCTACTACTCAAAGTTTATATTTTAATCCTTAATTTAAAAAATAAAATCTGTTGATTCAGATTATAAATACCGAGTGGGGTGCATTCTCAAATGGTCTTCCTTTAACAGTTTTTGATAGAGAAATGGATGATGCTAGCATAAATCCTGGTGAGCAGGTAAGCTATAGTTTCTGTGGTCACTGTTAATTTACATCTGATGGTACTAATGAAGTGCAGACTAAGTTATCGAGTGTTGTTTATATTTCATGGACAGATATTTGAGAAGACAATCTCTGGAATGTATCTTGGTGAAATAGTACGAAGAGTGCTACTGAAGATAGCTGAAGCAGGAACTTTTGGTGATTCTATTCCAGAAAAACTATCCACGCCATTTGTGCTCAGGTTCTAGACTAGAACTTCTTCAGCATATTCTAGTGATGGTAGAAGTTCAAATTAGCCTAGAGTGTGATATTCGTAGATCTAAATCAATTATGTTGCTATGTGGTCCAACTATAGTTCATCAGGATGCTACATCCATAACAAAAATGGTTATGATGCTTTGAATAAATCTCTTGATATTCAATGGAAAATTTCTCTCTTTTGCCCCTCTTTTTCACATTGTTCTGTTCTACAATGACACTAAAAGGTAAAAGTTAAAGAAAATCTGTTTATTAAGAATCAATAGACTATGAAATATAAATTCTACTGCTAATCACGTGAAACATAAGTACTGATTATTTTCACGAGCTTCATGATTTTGTAAATTGGCTTTCATGGAAAATAACGCTAGTTGACTCAAAACATTGTAGTCGTCTTCCATCATATAGCCTCCACTCAATCTTTCTGATATTGTGTCGTTGCATTTTCACTTTTGTCTTTGGATTTTGATTTCTAGTCAGAAAATACTGTCTAACTACTCTTGTTTTGAAGTTAGGTATAGTTAGTCTTGACTCTTGAGGACTTGGCTTTCACTTATTCAATTGGCAATTGCAGTGGGCTGACCTGTTTTCAGGATTACCTTTCTTTCTCTGCAGCTAATCCTCATTTAAATATATTAGAGTTCTCAGTTTACTAATGTGTTCTGAACTAATTTTACAGGACCCCAGATATTTCTGCCATGCAGCAGGACAACTCTGATGATCTTAAAGCTGTTGGATCAATCCTCTATGATATAACTGGGGTAAACTCCTCACGTTGCCCTACCCTTTTGAGATTCAGCCTCTATAATGTGATAATATATCAGAAGTTGGGAACCATGCACTAGGAGTAACTTGGGAATGTGAGAATAGTCTTCAAAAGCATTTTGATTACTCTTACAATTTCGAACCAATTTGAGTGCGGGAATACAATGCAATAGATATCAGGCATTCTCAGGAGTATTTTCCTCCTATTTATGCACAACATACATGAGTGGCATCTATCTAAGGCAACATACAATATACATGAGTGACATTTATCTATGAGTTTGAGCAATAACCAATTTTCCTGCTTCTGTTTTCTTTCTGAATCTTGAGATTAGGTTGAGAGCAATTTAAGTGCAAGGAAGATTGTCATAGAGGTATGTGACACCATTGTAAAGCGAGGCAGCCGCTTAGCTGGTGCAGGAATCGTGGGGATTCTGCAAAAGATGGAGGAAGATTCACAAGGTCTCATCTTTGGAAAGAGGACAGTAGTGGCTATGGATGGAGGCTTGTATGAGCATTATCCCCAGTACAGAAGATACTTACAAGATGCGGTTACAGAGCTTTTAGGGTTGGAAATATCAAAGAATGTGATTATAGAACACTCAAAAGACGGGTCTGGTATAGGAGCTGCTCTCTTGGCAGCAGCGAACTCTAAATATGAACACGACTTCTAGGGCATGACAGCATCCTACTGATCACAGACACGGTGATATACTGTCTTGTAATTTATCTTCAGGCTAGAAAGTAGAGAACTTTGTTTTGTATTGTCATTTGATTTGGCATTGGGATAAGAATAAGAGTGAAGAACACAGTGTGAGTTGAAAATTCTCTTCAAAATTGTAATTTAGCAGTGTTTTGCAGAAGAAATGCACCATCATTAAATGGTGCAAATTTTTGTTGTTTTATACAGTAAGATTAATTATTAAAGAATTCTAGTTAACAAGTTGTATTCATTCATACATTGAATTATTTTGATCTATTCCGATCCTCCCCTTATACGTGCACCATGTGAATCTCTTAAGACTTTCCCTTGACAAATGAAAGTAAATTTCACAAGTCGCAGTATCCACTTCATGCTTAGTTTGATTATGAGTTTGCTTGGCACCACAATTTTAAGGGCTAAAAATGCATTTTTAGATAAAATTGTGGAAAGTATTTTGTTTGGGAAAAAAAATAGCGGTTTGAAAACATGAAAAATTCTATGTTTTCATATCTCAGTAGATTATACGTTTTTAAAAACCTACGATAATAAAGGGCAAACTACATTTTTTATGACCATTTTATAAAGCGTTTAACTGTGTTTTAAAAAATTATATTTTCATTAACTACGGCACGTTTTAAAACGGTTAAATATATTATATTTACAATATTAAATAATCACTTATTCCAAAAATTTGATATCAAATAAAGGTTTTAAATTTGAATATTAAGTCCACAATTTTTTTATTTTTTTATTTCAGTTTAAATATTCCATGTCATGGATTGATCTTTTCTCCACAAATCCACTCTGTACAACCAACGAGAGCTGATCCGTTCAAAGTAGTGCTGACAACGCACGGTAGGCGTACTTTTCAAAATTGGCACACCGTTGTTTCGTCTGCGAAGGACACACGCTAGATTTCACTCTCTTCTTCGATTTCTTGCAAAGACTTGAGAACCCGCGACCGAATTGAAAAACGAAATTGCGCCTTCTCTATAGATTATATCAATCCCTAGTTGCTCTTTGCTCAATTTCCCTTCCATTCTTTCAATAATGGTACTTCAATATGAAACTCATCTTCAACTGATCTTCGCTTTCAATCAGTTTTAATATGTTGTTGAACATGTTGTTTTACCTTTTTGATTTTGGCAGATCCGGTTCATATTGTTACAGAACAGGCAGGGAAAGACCCGTCTAGCCAAGTACTACGTTCCTCTCGAGGATTCCGAGAAGCACAAGGTCGAATACGAGGTATGATCATCTTTTGCTTCTAGTTTTATTGCTGGTATTATTACTTTGCTGTAATGTTGTTTCGGGGGAAGAATTTTCTAGGTTTTTGGAATTTGGTGGTTTTGTAGGTTCATCGATTGGTGGTGAACAGAGATCCCAAGTTCACAAATTTCGTCGAGGTGAAATTTCTTTATTTTGATTTAGTCAAAGTCATATTCTTTTACATTTCCCCCTCTTTTTTTTTTGGCAATGTTTGGGTATTGGAAAATGGATGGGAATTGGAGCTTTGATTCTCACATTTCTTATATTTGTGAGCCGAGAAAACAAAAACCAACCCTATGTTCGACTGGCAAGTGGCAACTAAACCTAATTTCATTCATTCAAATAAAAAACCTAATTTCATTCATTCATACAATAAATAATGGCAGGGTTGCATTACGTTAATATGCTATCAAATTATTGCTACAGCCTACATGATTTTTTTTCCCCCCCTGATATTATTATGCGCTGCTGCCTGATTATAATGCTTCTTGCAGTTCCGGACACACAAGGTAATCTATAGGCGATATGCTGGGTTATTTTTCTCGCTCTGTGTTGACATTACTGATAATGAATTGGCATATTTGGAGTGCATCCATTTATTTGTGGAAATATTGGATCACTTCTTCAGCAATGTGTGCGAGCTAGATTTGGTTTTCAACTTTCACAAGGTTTGTCACTTATCAGTTGTTTTCTTGCCCAATTATCTGCCAAGTGTTCCTACTCCATGCTCATCTGCTTCTTGTATAATGTCGATTGATGCTAGTGGCAAATATTTAACACTGTTATATAGATATTTGTCTGAAGTAAATTATAATGTCTTTTGAAGTGATTCTTGAAGGTGAAAATTCTTCACAAAATGAATTCTGTATAATATCATTTCTAATGGTATAATTAGAGGCCTCCTTAGAATAGTACTGCTGAATGTTTTTAACATTGTAATAAAAGCAACTAAAGTTTGCCAACAAAAAGTGTTCCAAAATAGAAACCGCAATCTGAAGCATTCCAGATGCTTGATCTATAGGCAATGCCCTGGACTATATATATCTTACTCTGTCCTGGCATTAGCGATAATGAGATGGATAGTTAGGTGCATCATTTACTCCAATCACTTGTTTATCAAAGCTCATATTACCTTGCGTGGGATGGGCAAACTAAACTTACCCTGGTGATTAGTTGGCATGCTTTAGCGACTAACTCTCCATTGTATGGGAATGAGACTATATATTTTCTTTCATATTTCTTCCATGGTAGCATGAAGTATTTAATTCATAGGTCCCAAGTATTTTAGTTAGACTTCATGTTTCTGCATGAACTTGTGTGGAAAATGAAAGAGCCACCTTATCGACCTTGTGAATGTGGATTTAATTTCAACGTAAATGATACCCGGCATTTATGTGATGCCCTTGTTCATGATACCATACAATACAATCTCTAATTTCGTTAGTGTTAGGTTAGTCATTCATGTTAACATTGATTCCTGTTGGAAAGAGTTATGTAGACAAGATCATAGAGGATATTGCTTGATCTGTAAAGTATTTTTTGTTTTTCTTTTTTGTTCCTTGTGGGGAAGGTGGGGGTTGGTTGTTTATATTGTTCAGATTATTTTGCTGTTTGACTTCTTGTACTGATCCTTTTTTTTCTTCATGAAGGTTTATCTGATACTTGATGAATTCATTCTAGCTGGTGAACTCCAAGAAACAAGCAAAAAGGTACCGTCTTCCCCCTCCCAACCCATTGTGCCATCTGTGTAGCTTATCTTCTTCTTTTTCTCCAATCTCCCTCCTTCCGTCTCTCTTTCTGCCTTTAATATGGAGAGGACAACTATGGCACCAACCTTGGTCACATAGTTATCGTCTGATTCCTGGTTATTTTTTGACTTTTTTTGTTTTGTTTTCCTTGTTAAGATGCAAATAATACGACTTAAAGAATTTGGCCATATTGCTGATTTTTGGTTTAACTTGCAGGCGATTATTGAGAGAATGGGCGAACTGGAAAAGTTAGAGTGAGATTATTCTGAGTGCTTTAGGAGTGCAATTTGTTTTTCCAAGCCGTGGGTTTTACTTTAATTTGTTATCAAATTTCGTTCTTCCAATTTCCTCTTGTAATATTAGAAAATTGAACGAGGTCCACTTTTCCCCATTTCGCTGTTTGTGACATTATGAGTGTTTGTAATTCATATTCAATCAATCAAGGCAATATACATGAACTTGGCTGTGTACATTCACTCTCCAAATTGGTGTCCTTATTATTTCTAGTTACTGAAATTTTGGCTATACTAGGTAATGTATTTTCCAAAAATACAAATCACTTTTTTGAATTTTTTTTTTTACACCTTAAGAATATTTTGACAAGACAAGTTTAACTTTTGCAAGTGTAGGGTTGATTTATTATTTTTTTAAAAAAAAAAGAAAAAAAAAAAAGTGGCCATTATCAATGGAAGGACGGGTGGTTTCATAACCACCTTGGTCTTGGTTTGGCCATGTGGCCACCATAACAAATCAAGGATGGTTACACAACCACCATCACATGCCAAGGGTGGCCGTGTGGGCGCTACAACAAGCTTAAAGGTGACTATGTAGTCACATTGACCCAATAGGAGTAGTCACATTTGCTATGGTCAAAAGTGGCCCAGTGATCACTATAATAAGTCATGGGTGGTTGTGCAACTACCATAACCAGATCAAGGTGCCCACACAATCACCTTGGGTGGTCACACGGTCACGCCAAGCAGATCGCGATGAGACAATAGATATCACTAGCCACTAGGGATGAGAAAGTATAACACTCCAAATTATGATATGAAAAGACATACTGAAGAGAGAAATTCCCATAAACGTAAATAAAGTATACCAAGACTTCCAAGATTGGGATTCCTTGAAAATTAGGGTAGAAAATTAGGAAGAAAACTTAGGCTATGTTTGGCAAAGGAGTGGACTTGAGGAAATGGACCCGTACTGTAGCAAATTTAATTGATGTAAGAAAAAAAGTAAGAATATTTTGTATAAAAGAGTGAAAATTTTTGTTTTGTAGTGATTTTTTTATTTGAATAAATAGTAATAAAAAGTGATTGATGTGATATAAAAAGTAAGAATGTTGAGATTGATTTTGAGAAGAATTTTTTAAGATTTTGGGTCTGGGCCGATCCACCCTTTTGAGATTTTGTTTAGGGTTTTAATGTATTTGGATAAGTGAACCCAGCATCCAAACTCTTCAAGGACTTGTGGTTGAGATACTTTGAAACCCAAGATCCCCTCTTTCATTCCAAAAGATTGGAGCTAACAATTCAAAGAAATCCCAATCGGCTGTCCCATGTAATCCTCCTCCATCTATAAAATGTTACAACTCACAACATAGGAGTCATAGGACAGCGAAAGGTCATAGAATAGAAGAGGAAAATACAACGTAGTCATAGTGATCCATTGAAAAGGTGGGTGGATCCTGATTCCTGACCACAATCTTCGTCTTTTGACAATTCTATTTCTGATATTTAGGCTTTAGTAGTACCAACCGTTGCCAATTGGTTGAATCTCGTACTTCTCAATAACTTCCAACAACCCAATCAATTGGAAGTTTGTTTGAATTCGGTAAAACTCACCCCACTGTGCCCCCAAAAAGTCGAAGAAAGAACACCCTTTTCATTTTTTCCTGCATTCACAGTGAGTAAGTCATGAAAAGTTATTTTGATTACTTAAATTTGGGTAAAAATATAATTACATTCGGTAAACCAAAATGACATAACTTTGAAATGTCAGCCGTGAATATTTAAATGAAATAATAAAAATAAATAGTTTCAACAAAATAAAAAAACATATATATTTTTGACTAAATAAAGAAAAAATTGTCTTAGCGAATGTGAATATATATATATATATATATACGTGCAAAATCAGGATGAGTGGCGAACACAATTTGGCAGCATAGCATAGCTGCTGCATATGCAAGAATTGCATGGAATTCAAATAACGCGAGGGACCCACAATATGAAAAGTTCCTTCAATATTTAATGCTTCTAGTTCTGGGCAAAGGTGGCTTGAAAATTTGGTACGTCTCGTTATCTGTTTTAGACTTTATGGAAGATTAAAGTTTTTCTCCAAAATTTGATTGAAATAATTTATTTATTTATTTTAGATGTAGTCTACGCGTGTTCAAAATGCATATATATTTTAAATTTTCACATCTAATTTTAATAATAAAAAAAGTGAAAATTATATGTATTTTGATCAAGATAATATAATATATTCGATTAAAAGAAATCATCCAGCCTAATTTAGAAAAACTATGTCAAGGCTTTGATATCCTCATCCAGTGCCATCTAGGATTGAGATTTACAATTATTAGCTGTTCAAATTGTTAGTACTTTAGATAACTATCGTAGGAAATTTTATATGTAATTCACACTTCAAGATGAGTAGCCGAACAATTCAAATTTTATTTGGGCAAGTAAGTCCCCATAGTAGTTTGGACATCCTTCGGTCCAGCCTAAATTTTAAAGACAAAAAGTTGGGCAAAAGGTACAAGTAATTAACAGTTAAATGAGAATGCAATATCATAATGAATTATTATGAATCATTTCAACAAGCTGTTGAACGACATTTCTCAGTCCTTGCAAGCATTATTATTCTGCTTTGAGAATGACAAATTTAAGATTACACAGGATGGTGCATAATCAATGATGGCCTGGCCACATGGTTCTACCATGTAAGGTGGGATGAATTCATATCCTAAAAGCTTCCAACAAATCATATTCTTTTTGACATTACCATTCCCCTCACAGAACCCCCATCTTGGACTCCACTAAGCTGCTTGAGATCCATATTCTGCGCCAATTTCTTTACTACTTGACCCTTTTTAACTTTTTTAGGCCTCTATCTTTATGCTTTGAGTGGTTGCCAGGAACCTCAACCCCTATAGCAGACAAGGTCAAAACAATAATGGAAGAACCAAAACAGAGGCTAGAAAGACAATTTTGTGGTGGCTGGGTACAGCCAGGCAAATAAAAATAAACTTAACCATTCTATTTAGCATCATTCTCTGTGAGAAGGTATCGACGTGATTATATAAGCTCATAAAAGTATTATACTACAAAAACCTATCTCAAGCAGCTGATAGGTCTCAGGTTCTCCCACAACATATCGGTCTCAGCAATTTTAATCCGCCTGCCCCGCATGCTCTTCTTTATGATCATTTGACATTCTGAAACGCACGGTCATCAGTTGAAGTTTGCTCGTATCTTAATTTATGTGATCATGCCACGCCAAGTCGCCGAGTATGAATGGAAAGAATGAACGCAATAATGTGTTGCCCTTCCATCGTATCATCAAACAGCTGCCGAGGCTCACATCAAAGGCGCTCATTGCAGAGCAACTGCAATGGCAGTGCACCACTGGCATTGAACCCACCTCCAGTCTCATCGTAGACAGCGGGGAGGGCATGGTCTTGCCTTTTTAGCCGAGCAGGGGGAAATGATGAAGTAATGGCCATGAGGTGTTGCTGCTGTTGAGAGACTGTAGTGTACTTAGGGCCAAGTACTTCTAGGGACGAAGGGGGATGTGGGATAATAGCTCGGGCACATGGGATCAGCATAGGAGAATCTTGCCTTCCCTGTTGCCAGCTCGAAACTTGGGTCATGGAACTTGAAGTTCCCACAGGCCTATATTGAGCTGCCAGCTGGGCAGCCCAAAAGCGTTGCTGTTGCTGTTGCTGATGCTGTTGTTGCAGTTGCTGTTGCTGATGCTGTTGTTGCAGTTGCTGTTGCTGATGTTGTTGTTGCAGTTGCTGATGCTGTTGCTGCAGTTGCTGTTGCTGTTGTTGCAGGTGCTGTTGTTGTTGCAGCCGCTGTTGCTGTTGCTGTTGCAGCTGCTGTTGCTGCTGTGGTTTTGCCAAAGCTGTAGGACTTGCATGGGAACCACAGAATGGACTGCCATGATATGGAGGTACCGGCAGCTGGACCTAGAATGAAGCATTACGGCATAGTCCTTAATGAATCTCCTACTGCACATTTATATATGTATTCTAAGAAGAACGAATAAAACCTGATGTGATGTTGCTGGTGCTCCTGAAAGCTGATCAGGGTAAGCAGAGGAGGAAAAGCGGGCTTGGGGCATTGAGAAAGGCATAAGAGTCTGCTGTTGTGCCAGAGATTGAAGATAAGGAACCTGGAGTTGTGACATAGAATCTAACCCATTTCCAGCTTTGTTAAAACTATTCTTAGCTTCCACCCCACCACCTCCAGCCAACAAGGACAAGAAATCGAAACTCTGACAGTAAAACAGAGAATAATCAAAACATTGGAAAGGAAGAAACCTTAGCAATTGCAATATAACCTTACCTGCTTCTGTGGAGTGTACACCCCAGATGCCAGGGCAGCCTGGGGCTGATCTTGATGGAGCCGCTGGTGCTGAACAATACCAATTTTAGCTTCATTTGAATTTCTTTCAGTAGTAGAATTGCAAAGATTGGTAGGAGAAATAATCCCATTTAAACTGTTTCTCACCCCGTGGAAGTTGTTAATCGCCATAAGAACTCCTAGCTTTGATCCTTCCTGTGGTTTCAAATGGTTAGGTTGCAATAGCAACCTTTCTTGGTTCTCTGGCATTTGTAAAATCCGAATGAGACGACTTATGTGAACATGAGTGGCACACCTCTTCCGCGAATTTCCATTAACACCCACTTTTGAAATCTGCGGAGTCAACCCGATACCCCAATCAGATGCTTGAAATGGTAAACATTTGTCAAGAAACAGATAGCCTAGATTTTAAGGTTGTGACAACATCTAAGAAGCATAAATAACAAATAATCACTAAATTACTAGTCCTCTTCACCTTCCCACTTGAAGAACCACTTCCAAATGACCTGTCCCGGGTGGCAACAGCAGTATCAAGCCAACCCGGATTTTTAGCTGCAGAGGACCTGAGACAGCTAAATGCGTGAGAATATGGGAGAACCAAAAAGGAAAAAAAAATGGTTGCAATGAATGTAAGAAAAGTATCAAGAATGCAAGAAAATTACTGCACAGAAGGACCATGACTCCCAACACCATGTGATTCCACTGAAGACAAGCCTGGCCACAATGCTGGACCTTTTGATCAAAGAAAGAGAATGATAGTTTCACAAAATTGACATTCAATACTATAAAAAATGCCACTTTTGCAACTAAAGCAGAACTCCAAACAATATGATAATAAGACCTTCTAAGCAATTCAGAAGTGTACCATTTTTCGTTGGCTCCTTGATCATACTTTGTCGTTCCAGTTGAGTTGCAATGGCTATGGCCTATACAGCAACCGAAAGCCACCATTAAATTCAGATCTAGCTCAAAGAACATTTAGTTTAGACTAGGAAATTATGCTTACTGGCACCAACGCAATCTCTGGTTTCCTCTCAATCAGTGGGGTCTCTGGTTGTGTACTGAATCATAAAAATATATATATGTATATATATATGAAAAGAATTATATACAAAGAATAACAGGAAAAAGAACAAGATACGACTAAATCATCTATAAAACTACCCACCTAGTATCCAAGCTCAGCTCATCGGCATCAACCAATGGCTTTTCATTGTTACTTTCACTCCTAGTCAAGATTGGCATGCAATGTAGATTCAACTGAGGAACAGAAGAATCTAATTCCATATGAACTCTCTTGCTGTCAGGCAAATCGGGTTGTTCTTGAACACTGGATTCATTCAAAGAATCTACTATTGTTGTTTCTTTGGGCGATCTTTCCACATTAGATGAAGGATTGGCAACTTCAGCAATTATCAAGGGCAGTGCGCTCAAGTTGTCTTTTGTAACTGCTGAATCTGATAAAGTACACAATTTAAAAGAAGACAACAAACTTAATATTATGGAAAGAGCTAAATGAAGAAACTTTAACCTTCCAATGAAGGCATTGTACTCTCCCTTGACTCTGGCAAAGCAGAAGGTTTTTCTTCCATAGATTCACTGTCTAATTTACTCTTCTCGTTTACATCATTGCTTGGGAACATTCCGGCCAATGCATACAAGGTCTCCACTACTTCTTCCTCATCCTTTGTTATTGGCCCAGAAAGAGTCTGCTCCGGGGTTCGTTTCTACAAATTAACATCAAGTATATTAATCAAAACAAAGGAAACTAAAGGGATATTTTCGTGGTGGCAAGCTAGAAAAGACTAACCACGTTCAGTTTGGGTTTCTTTACACCATTCTTTACGTGCGATTCGACTCCACTGACTGTATGGTTCAGCTTCTTTGAATCTGGTAAAGGTGGGGAAATAGATTCGCGATTGCGCTTCTTCATGGCTGTAAATGTAAAAAATAAAATTCCCAAATATTAACCCCACTAAAAATACCAATATATATATATTCAATTTAATACAAAATACCTTTCTGAATCACTAAAAGCTAAAGTATCTCGCTTGGAAAAGTGAAACTGATCAGGACAGAATGGAGCAAAATCTCAAACACTACTGTACAAATTAATTTAAAAGAAAAATACAGCATAAAAGTGGCAGCATCAATATATTAAATAGAAATAAATGAAAACACACAGAATCTTGCGTCCAGAAAAAGAAAGAAAAAGCAAAAAAGCTTCAGTTTTGCTTCAGTAGAAATCCAAGCCCCAAAGGCCAAAGCAAAACAAAAGAAGAAACTTCCCAGAAGACCCACCAAATAAGAACGACTCTAAAATTTAAAAACCGAGGGTCCAAGTAATTCACCAAAAAACAAACAAAAATAATTACAAAAATAAAAATACGGAGACTCCAATTGCCGAAAAATTATTAATGCCAAAATCTTCCAGGTTCTGATTCATGAACCACACACCTGACCGTAGCTTTCTCGGAACAGAGGCATGATCAACGCCATTGCAGTCATCAAAAAACTGTATAAAGAATTAAAAAAATTAAATTAAATTAAAAATTAAAAAAAAGGTTAAAAAAAACAACAATCAAGGAACAATGAACAATAATTAACCCCCACTCATCAAAACTGCCTACCTTTCTGGAAATCTTAAATCTCTTGCTAGAGCCATTACTTAGAGACGGTGCTTGTACGCGAAGCTCATCTTCTCTGTCAGACACATCGCAACCCATTTCGTAGTCCTCGAAGCTCGAGCTTGTCCTACCAACAGCGCTCAATCTCCTCAGCCTCTCTTTCTTCGATCTTTCCGAATGTATAAAGTCCCCACCAACACTATCTGACCCTTCAAAATCACACACGCACACAAATAGAAACGCTCATAAGCAACTAGAACCCACGAGAAAGCAGATAATAAGGTACATAGGACACGCATAATCGGCAAAGCCTTATCACAAAGGGAAACAACGAACACCCAGATAACGACAAGGACAAAAAATGGGTGGGTTTTGTTCTCTTTTTGTATTTTTGTGTGAGAGTGTGGATTTACCAGCGAAGAGCTTGTGGGGCTTGGCAGGAGAGAACCGACTCGCTCCACGCCTCACGTCTCGAGCTTTGTCCATTTCTGAGCTAACAACATCTGAATTTTTGAAAACGGCTTCGATGGCTCAGAATTCGATCGGACCCAAATCCAGATCTTTCCTTTTTCTTTTTCACTCTATTTTCGGGATTTTGAATTTCTTCAATGACAGAAAATAAATCGGGTCAGAGAGAGAGAGAGATAAATCACAGCTTGAAAAACATAAAAACCGCTTGGCGTTTCTGTAATGAGCACAAAAGGATAAAATGTGACGAAGAAAGTGATTCAGAGAACAACGTAGAGAAACGGAGAGAGCGAAGAGATATATATATATATAGTGTGTTTAGTTTTACCGAAAAGCTCGCCGGAAAGAGTACCGAAAAAGTGGCGTTTGGGTTTTCCAAAGAAAGAGAAAAATAGATTTTCGTTGCCACATATATCGCCGCCTCTCTCTCTGAGTAGATATATAGCAGGGCTCGCAAGGATCTCGTCGGTGAAAAAGAAGAGAGGCAGCAGAGACAAAAGCTTAGCAAAGAGATTGTGGAAAAGAAAGGAGGAAAAGTAATTCGTTCCCTCGTGTTCAGAGAATCAGGTTCTTCGGGAATTAAAGCTGAGTAACAGACCAGACACAGAGAGAGAAAAAAGGCCAACAAAGAAAGAGAGTGAGAGGTGAAATTGGCCGACAAGTAAGAAAAGCTCTGAAATACCCGTGAAAACTCCTTGAATCAAAATTCAAAATACTTTATCAAAATCTGAAAATCACATTCATTGAACTCTTTCCGAATTAAAGACACCCATTAATGCGCGAATCTCCTAGAACCCAGACCCAGGAATTCTCACAGATTCGAAATCTCTCTCCGAATTCTACCCCCATAGCACTGAGAAAATGTGCAAATTTAAACCCAAGAAAAAACTAACAAACAACCTTCTAGTCCAAAAGACTTTATGGATTCGCACCAGAGCTCCGAAGTTCATTTCTCTCAATCTCAAACGTTCACAGAGAGAGAGACCCAAAAAAACCGACGCTTTCGTAGCGCAAACTCGCGCTTAAATGCTTCACAAAAACGGCCACCACCTTCCCTTTCTCTCGCTTTTCCTTTTCTTCTTCTTCTTCTCTCTCTCTCTCTCTCTCTCATCACATTTATACACAGCGCCATTCACACGTCGTTCCAATATCAACGGTGCACCATGGTCCCTCGCGGCCGTTAGATCACCACCGAAACATCAGACAAACGAATTACCACGTGTCGTCCACGTCGGACAAAATCCAATCCTTTCCACTCCTGCAGCTCGCCACTAAAGGCCGAAGCCTTGACGGCCCTGATGCGTTTCAGGAAACCTAGGCCTGATCTAACCGTCCGATGGTTTGTTGGAGATCACGTACTTCTCTTTCTCTGCGATTGAGGCGGTTGAATCAGGCTTTAATAACTGAAACCTAATTCTTTCATCGATGATTACCAAGGCAAGTCCATTGGATGCTCGCCACGTGTCGTAGCCGCCCTCTCTCCGTACCAACAGTCTCTTTTCCCAAGAAGAAAAATATTCTGTACCTTTACTCTCTTATTACGATTTTTCGTTAAAGAAGAAGAAAAACATTTGCATTTGCAAATCGATAAATGCTGTGAGCAACACGTACCATTTGCAGGCGACTGTGACACAGTGTGAATTTCTACACGCGCGTGTTGGAGTGTGGGCTTGATCAAATCTTTTATATATATATATATATAGAGAGAGAGAGAGAGATTTATCTAATATCTCACTGTGAGACACTGAAATCTGCGACGTGACTTCTAGAAAAAGTTCTGAGTCACGAGGACAGGGGTGGGGATAGGACCTCGGCGATTAATTGGTTAGTCGACAGCGATTTTTTGAGGGGATGGCTCTGGCTCTCTACACCTTGGCATTGGCATTGGCAATTGGCAAAGAGTCATGCTTGCTGCGTGACTCATATAATAGCTCTTTTCCGGTGACAAAAGTCAAATCCAATTACTAAAACAACCTTCAATTTACCCTACAAGACAATTATGCCCTCCAAGTGCAAGCCGCAACAACACTACGGACATAAAAAAATAATGAATGGGGGAGGCCATGGAGACCCTATATAGTAGGTCGCGGGTCCACGGTACAAGATAGACATTACTTGATTCGGCAACAATTATATGCCCATCTTATAGCTTTGGGCTGAGCGGGGAATTAGGCTAATCTTTGTCATTGAATAACTTTGAAAGCACGCCACCTTTGCACAAAGTAAAAGTTTTGATAGTTCAATCATAAATGATTTTAGTTTAATCTTTCAATGCTCTCACCATAAAGTCTTAAAATCTTCTGCCCATGGCCCCATTATTTAGTAGGCGGTACTGATCAATGACTTATTTGGTCCAATGCTGCCGCCTGCAATCCTTTATTGTGACCGAGATACCTAACCCATATTAGAACCGAGGTCCAAATTGACTTGTGTATGTATGTGTCGCCATATATGATATAATTTGGACCTGCAATTAATGTAAAATTCAACACTTGTAAGTAGTTTTATAATCTACCAGATTCTAGTGTTACATTTGGAGTCTTTGTAACATACCTATCAATAGGGCAGAGTTATGATTACAAATTTGAATACACAATCCTTCCCGTTCACCCCTAAGAATGTCTTTATTGACAAATTATGGTGGCCTTGGATTTTCATTGCATCCTTGATTGGAATGTGACCATAATGTCGTGTGTACAAACAGACACTATAATTGTGTTTAGGTTTGAAGATGGTTAGGTCCAAGGATAAGCGCCACAAATCAATAGATTGGACTTTTGTGTAATTGCACTGAATTTAGGCTGCCAAATTTTGAAGCCTACTTGGGACAAAAGAAAAGGTTTGTTGTATGGTCTCTTATTTACGAGAGGTGCATAGGTTATGGATTATGCTATTGGATCTCTGCTTAGAAATTAGAAAATAATAACAATAATAATAATGGTATTGGATATTTAGACTATTATTTTAATTGAATTTTTATTGATTAATTGTGGGCTTTAATTTGCTAAAATGGGTTAGACATATAGTCTATGATAAGATAAATGGTTCACGTCAATATTTTTTTATTTCATCTTTTCTCAATCTTATCTTACAAAGTCAATAGATCAACCATTAAATTTATGAATTCACGTGGACTCCACAAAAATTCAATTTACTATGAAAATTGTTAAAAAATAATTGAAAAATAAATGCATTTTATCATATTTATCCCATGATAATATTCAAATAGGCCCAAACTATTGAGTGATCATTTTATTATTGGGTTTTATACACCTTGACTACTGTATAAGAGTTAAATTCCTATTAAAAGAGACTCGGCATTGCCTACCACAGCGGCCATCTCGCGGCTACGGCCAGCCGGCAGCCACAACGGAGATTGGCTGTGGAGGGAAAAGAAAATATGAATTTTAACAATTACTCATAATCTTTTTGTCCAATTCTAGAGGTATCTCACTTTAGCTGTTTAGCAGCTGAGCTCATTTTTCTGTTCTATGGTCCAAAAGAAAAGGCCTAATGGGCCGGTTATCGGATGGGACCAATTGAACTGGATGAGTAATCTCTCAAAAGCCCATTTGGTACTAATTAAATTAACACCAATGTTGAATTACCATGATATAGAGTTCCTCTCCAATTTTTAACATATACAAAAGTTTACAAACACATATTTTTCAAATTTAGTTTGGTTAAAATTTGATGTTATTGCATTTAATGGTGTACATAATGCGACATCGTCTAATTTAAAATTTTAAATGATGTGGCGAGCGACAAAATCATAAATTCTTATCAAGGGAGGCCAATACATGAAGACAATAACTTTACATAATAGGATAGGGCCTCATTGTAGTCGGTCTGTTCTTAGACGTAGCAACATATTTACCATATAACAATATATATACACACACTGTTAAATATATAAAATTTAATCTAAAATAGAGAAAATCAATCATACAATAGGTAACAGCTAAAAGTAAAAAAAGCATATGTTATTTGTATCATTTTTCTCTTAATTTACACAGCATTTGATACTTATAGAGCCTTTCGTCCAGATTACGAGAGATATCAGCAGGAAGTTTTAAGGGCATTTGCGTCTGCCACCATGTGTAGTCATATTGGCATAGCAGGGGCAGGCATCGTAATTACCAGAAGTGCCTGGAGGGACGCAGTCGCAACGGGCGCAACACGTCCCGCATGCCCTCTTGCACAGCCGAGGCCTCGAGGATAATTGGCACCTCGCGTCACAAGCGCCATCACAATCTGCGGACAAGAGTGCAAGAATGGTTAGAAAATTGAGTGTTGATTAGACATGCAAACTAAATGATTATATATACCTATCTTTTGTGGGGAAGGGCTCTCAACCTTGCTTGTGATCACCTAACCAATGTAAATCTTCAGTAATTTATTGCTCGAATTCCGATAACAAAATTATTAAAAAGAAGTGGATGCGAAACTTTACCTTTTGATAAGATTGGGCAAGGTGGAGAAGGAGAAGAGAAATGACAAGTGGGGCAGTAAGAGTTCTGGAGAAAGCCATGGGTTGAAGGGCTTGGAACTAGATAGTGCTCTGTATATGTTTGTGTTCTTAATTAACCTCAAAATATGGTACACATGGAGGGACAAAGAGTGGTGCTATTTATAGGGAGTGAAAGAATGTTACAGAGTTGGGGAATGAATGAATGAAACAGGCGTTTGCCGTTTGGTGCAGCCGGCAGGAGCAGAAGATTTTAATGTTTGCTGCATGTGTACGAGAAGAAAGCATTCTTGGAGTGGTCGCATCTAGATCTGGTCCTCGTCATTGTGGTTTCTGCAATAAAAAGGGATAACCATGGCGTCTATTTTTGTCATTTTCACGCCTGTTAAGTTAAATCACCTGATCGATTAATTAATGGAGTCATTAATTGCTGGAAACCTGGTAAAAGCAATTCGGACTACACGGCTTGGAAACTCCTACGAAAACCGTTTCGTCATGGATTTAACGTTGGTTAATCCTCCCGTTTATATGACAAACTGAATAAGGCGATATAAAATTCTACAATTTCCCCTCTATTTCATCATTTATGAGGAATTTGAAGTTTCATAAAAAAGCTAAAACTCACTTTTTATTTTATTTTATAATTAATTATTGTGCAATATTAATGTGACAATTTCAATTAATTTTTAGCTAAATTATTGTTTTATATATATAATGCTTGATTAATAATGTCACGTATTACCCAATAGGCTCGAGTTTAATTTCAACTGAAAAACCTTTTTAAATTTAGCTTGAGTCCATTTTAAGTTGAAATTAACTGTTTAGGCAGAGCAATGATTGGTTTTTTTTCTTACAAGACAGGTAAAGATCATTGTTTTTTCCTAATGAATTTTAAATATTTAATATTATGTAATAGTCTGATAGATTATAGATGCAACATTTATCCCTGGGAATTTTTCAGTTTGACCTTATCCCACTGCTACAAAGATAAACACATTCGTTTTTTTTTTTTTTTTTTCTTGTAAATTTTGGGTTCTTGTTTCGTTAAGGCAAAGCACAAGTGAGTGACGTAAATCCCAATTTGATGAGGACAATCAAATTAGTAGAGATTAATGGATTTTGGGAATTGGGTTTGGATTCAATATAATTTTATGTCTTTAAGCTTTCTGATCCATTTAATAAATGGGCCAGAACACAGTTTTATGGGCCTCTTGCTCACAGCAGAACAAATTGGGCCATAACAACCTAAAGCAGTAGTCCAGCAGCGTCAATATGAATACTGGTCCTGAAAGAGGCTTATGAAGTTCAATACTCAATTAAACTTCATACTTTGGACGACTCCTTTTGACCCTTCATTTTGGCGAAAGAGGCCTTATAGACCCTGATGGTGATGGGCTTTGTCTTTTTATATTTTATGGACTGGCCAGAACTTGTCCTTAACCGAATGAAGAGGAGTGTTGCTAAATGAAATATAAAATTCCATACAAAATTAATATGACAGCTCAGAAATTCGTTCGTAATAAAAATTATTCAAGTGAAGCTGTGGAGATGGATGAAACTACAACACATTCATTTAACATAAAACTAAAAACATCAATATACAAAATTATACAAACCACTCTTTTTCAAATAAAAGATAGAAATTATTATTTTATTTGATTATGTAATAGTGTCAATCAACTTCTTAAATATATACTCTTTTTCAATGAGAGTTGATTAAGTCATTGACACTGCTACATTAACATAATAAAATATGACAAAACGTAGTTTGTAGCATAACCCTCTAATTTACACAAAAGTAGACAATTATTTTCTATGTAGCACACAATTTTATTTGCTACAACCCTTGTCGTTTTTCTCTTCAAGGTGAAAGAGACAAACACAGGCATAACCAAGACCGACTTGTATTTCAAGGACACTTGCGTTTGTTGCCACGGGTGGTCATGTTGGCGTAGCAGGGGCAGACCTCATGGTTGCCGGAGGTGCCCGGAGGAACACAGTTGCAACGGGCACAGCAGGTTCCACATGCCCTCTTGCACAGATTCGGCCTCGAGGATAACTGACACCTGGCATCACATGCTCCTCCACAGTCTGAAAATTAACACAGCAAATTAAACAACATATATATAATTTGATTGAATACAAACGCACGGACGTTAGCCAACCGGCCATGACCCAATCAAACTGCAGTACGTATCATAGGAATTAAGAAGACGAAAGTCATGCACCCTCACCCATTTTCGCCTTCCCTGCTATATTACTGTTCACCTGCATACCCCAACAGCAGGTATTTGCGTTAGATTACTGTGAACGTAGATTCACAAAGTGAAGGATATATAAAGAAAGATTGATGCATGAAACTTTACCATCTGATCAGCTTCAGCGAGGTGGATAAGGAGAAGAGAAATGAGAAGAGAAGCAATTAGAGAGTTGGAGATGGCCATGGCGAAAGACTTGAAACTTTGTTCAATGGGAGTTACTTGAAACCTCAAGTATGGAGTGCGTAAAAGTGAGATATGGGTGGCGTTATTTATAGCAACCGCGTGAGGCGGCGGGAGAGAGAGAGATAAAGATGACAGGTGCATGCAAGGAAGGGGCATTGTATTATTAATAATAGTAATATGTACGTGGAAGGGAAACAAAAGGAAAAGAAGAATAAGAGTGGTGACTAATCATCGGGGAGTATCTGGGAAAGAAAATAGTGTGGAATCATGTAGAGCAGGCTCATTTGTACTTTTGGTTGGTGGACAGTCGATCTGCAAGTGGATTAAGGTAGGGCATGTTAGAACCATATCAGTATTTAATTGAAAAAATTAATATTTTTCAATCACATTCTGGCACATTTTTCTTAAAATAAACGGGTTTTCACGTATCTTTCTACGCTAAAATCTTTTACACTGACCATTACTAATGTTGTAAGCGGTCCAATAATTATCAATTTATCATGATGTCCTATCGTTATTGTCATCAAATTATTTTCTCCTCCTAATAGGCACTTTTTCAAGTAGTACTTTAAAAATTATATATATATATATATATTCTCTTTTAGAGTACTAGTAATCGCTTTTCTGTGATTTTTTCTAAGTTTAGAGAATAAAACTATTTTTTACTTTTATATCAAAATATATTTCTTTATATCATTATCGTATTATTTATTTACAAAATACAATTTTCATACATACTCTTTAATTTTGTACAAAATTTTAAAACAATCCTCAATAAAGAGCAAAAAATGAAAGATAAGAGAGAAAAAAAATATATTTACATTAAAATAATGTATAAAAACAATTCTTTTGGTTTTCTACACATTGAGTAGCATCGTAGGCTTGTAGCATTCTCATGTCTAAGAAAGCAATAAGGAAGCTGTTGCAATTGGCCTTTTATGGGTTTTTTTTTTTTTTTAGATTTTTTCTATATATAAGAAAAAGTATAAGTCATAGGATGAGTTATAAGATGTCTCTTGCCAGTGCTATTAGAATTTATTAATAGGCATATTTAAATTTATTTATTATTTTTTTCTTAATATTTGTACTGAAATTTTTATTGAAGTGTGTATCTCAGCCCACTTGTATTTTCTTTTCTTATATTCAAAAAAGAAGAAGAAAAGAAATAGGGTTACTGGGCCTGTTGAGAGTTTGGCAGCAGGCGTCGGTGATATGATTGTGGGATTTGTTGGAAAGTAGGACTCATACAAAGCCACATCACAGCTGTACAAAAGTTGTTCAACAGCTGTATTCAGCTCTCTTGAACCGAATGCCAAAACGCTCAAACTAAATTTGGTCCCCCCGTTTAAAACAAAATCAACAAAAAATCAAATCAATAATTAATCATCGATTTGATAATGACGTGATGTATTACCATTAAGAATGGATCACTTCAATCCATGCTTTTCTTTTGCTTTCTAAGAAACGTCCAAAACAAAACTGACTCTTCTTTTTGATCAGATACAGGGATTTTTGTAAAGCTAGGTAATTGACCAAATATAAATTTAACCTTGATATATCCATGCTTTTTATTATTGGATTTCACTTAGCATGGATCTTGTATATGTTTTATGAGAAATGATTAGGATCTCAATATTTTGTTCATATTATTTTTTATATTCTCATATAAGTTTAATAGACCAACCATTAAATATATGAAATCCATTATTAAGAAACATGATATTGATCCATTTTTATGTTCAAGACTACCGACTACTAATTAATTAATTGGGTCTCAAAGATACTTCTTTCTTTCTATTTAAAGACAAAATTATTATTAAACGACCTCGTAGGAATTAAACAATTGACAGGCAGTGAGTGAGTGAGTACTAGATGGTTTGATCGGTGGAAGACGTTGCACCAGCTAAATTAATGAACTTTTGATCCGCTTACAACATTTGTATTAATATATAATGCATTCATGCAAGCCAGATGGTGATCAGCTGTGCTTACGTGAGTCGTAATGAGATACTTGCAATTAAAATAATAATAATAATAACAATAATAGAAGTGAGTAAAAAAAAAAAAAAAAATTCTATCACACGCAATAATATCTAGAGCACTCTTGATTTAAGAAATATATATATATATTTGCTTGCATGCATGTCGATTTTTGGTTGTATGAATGCATAAGTATAAGATTAGAAGTCAATATTTATTTAATTAAATAGATTAAATATTTTAACTCTAATTCGCTCATATTGTATTGAATTCAATTGCAAGTAGTGTCTACGTTAAAGCCCGTGGAAGATAAGGTTAAGAAAGGTTGATATATATAGATAAGAAGAGAAAACTATAGGAATCAGTGAACTCTTTTGGCTGGCACGCACTTTGGATTCTTATGCCAATAGCTAGTAACGCCAAGGGATCGATCTCAGTGGCCGGACCGACATAAAAAAAGAAGAAAAGACAAAACGCCATCGTTTATGACGCTGGAGTCCACAAATATCAGTTCAAAATTAAAACATTGTTAACATTAGTACAATAACACTGTATATTTACTATCTCCGTGTCTTTTTGCGGGAAGCAAAACCCTTGGGCGTACTTGGTTGACTGCGTTTTGGAGGCAGCACGTATAGGGACATACCACCAAATTTTGCTCTTCTCTTTAGAGCTGGAAAGAAGAAAGACCACGCCGCCCCTTTAATTAGTGGATTGGCCGACCCCCTGGGAAGAAGGCAAGAAGCTACCCGAAGCGACTTGACAGCTAGCTGCACAATATCGGACATAATCTCGATCTACTCTCGTCTATGAAAACAAAGCTAGTACTAGGTCGCGCATGCACCACATCAAGATGATGTTAGAATTGGGTCTTGAGCCTAACTCAACTTAAAAGTTAGTTCAAGAGTTGAGGTTTTTCCTTACCCTTATAAATGGCCAATCTCTTTAATACCCAAGTAATGTGGGACTTCCAACACACCCCCTCACATGTGGCGGGAGAACATCCAACCCAACACGTGTAACAAATGGGAGACGGTGGGCCACAGCCAACTGGGTCTGACTCTGATACCATGTTAGAATTGGGTCTTGGGCCTAACTCAACCTAAAAGCTAGCTCAAGAGTTGAGGTTTCCCCTCACCCTTATAAATGGCCCATCTTCTTAATACCCAAGCAATGTGGGACTTCCAACATGCCCCCTCACGTGTGGCGGGAGGACATCCAAGCCAACACGTGCAACAAATGAGAGACGGTGGGCCATAGTCAATTGGGTTTGGCTCTGATACCATGTTAAATTACCGATTATCCCAAAAGCTTAAGCTGATAGGAAGAGGTAAATTTAATCACTTAACCATTATTTTAACACTCCCCCTTACGTGTGGGCTCAAACTCCCTTTTAATAGGTGAGGCCCAACACATGGAATATTTAATTTAAATTGGGGTAAATTGACGGAGTCAAGGTTTGATCCCATAACCTTTTGGCTATGATACCATGTTAAATCACCAGTTGTCCCAAAAGCTTTGATACCATGAAGAAATTCGTGGGCCTAACTCATCTCATAAAACCGGTCTAACAAGAGAGGGTTGCCCATTCTTTATAAACATGCCCAAGGTCTTGTCCACAGGCAATGTGAGACTATTTTCTCAACACCCTCCCTCACGTGCAGGCCAGTATTTTTCCTGATCCTTGTCACGGGGTAAGTAGTGTGGCCCACATTTATCCTGTGGTAGACTCTGATACCATGTTAGAATTGGGTCTTGGGCCTAACTCAACCCAAAAGCTAGCTCAAGAGTTGAGGTTTCCCCTTGCCCTTATAAATGGCTCATCTCTTTAATACCCAAATAATGTGGGACTTCCAACAGATGACACATTAATCCTTAAAATCTCACATTATTGAGGTCGCTTCCTAATGATTTTTTTTTAAAAAAAAAATTATTGTAATGTAACATAAAAAATAAAAAATAAAAAAACTTTTAGAGAATTTTGCGTTTTAAATTAGCATTAGCATGCCTCATAATGTAAATAAAAAATAGTAATAATAACACGTGTAATTCTATTTAGTATAACAATTTAGATGACATGGCATTAAAAAATTAGTATTTGAACCAGTAATGACTTTGTAAAAGTAATGTTACATATTCAAGTAACTCAACTTGCATCTCACTTCTATATAATTGGACTAATGTAGCAGTGTTTGTAAGCCCTTTGATAAGCTTTTGTTAAAATAAAATAAAATTAATTAAGCGTGGATGAACATTGTCACATCAGCCAGTTATATATTTTTGTATAGAGTGAAATGTAAGTTTAGTATTTACCATTACCACATCATCGTAGCTGTATACCAATTTAATAAATAGCATTTCATAACAATGGCATTTTGGCTCACTCTAACCAATTAGATTGTTAGACTTTCAAGCATGGTTCGTTTGACTAGGAAACATGCAATATTCGATTCATTTTTTTCATCCTTTTATCTTTATCATTATTGTCCTCTTTTTTTTTTTTTTTTTCTTACATGTCCACACAAGAGGAAGAGGGAGGATTCGAATTAGTAACCTCTGTTTCATGAGGCATGGTCCCAACCGATTAAGCTACCTCTTAGGGACTATCATTATTGTCCTTTTTTTTTTCTTTTTTTTTTTACATGTTCATACAAGAGGAGGAGGGAGGATTCGAATTAGTGACCTCCACTGGTCCCAGCCGATTAAGTTACCTCTTAGGGACTATCATTATTGTCCTTAGTATTATCAAAATATTAATTTAAGCTGGTTGGACAACTGTTCATTTCAGATGATATAACAAGGTACATGTTGACTTTTGAAATAATTGCTCAATGCCGAGTCCTCGTGTCCATAGTTAATGCAAGAACAACGATTTATATATGGACCTTTTGCCGCCTCTCATTCTCATCAAAACAAATTGCACGCGCTGAGATTTTTTATGGTCTTAGGAGAATAATTTACCAGTAACTGTGAGTATTTAAGGGCTGATGAAAATATTAAGAACAATCTATTCTATATATATCGTCTATATATGGACCAATTGGCATTTCCTTAGTTTTTCCTCAAGAAAACGAGTGTTTGTGTTCCAAAAGTAGGGGCATGAAAAAAAGGTAATGCCCAAAAAAGAAAAACCTATTTGGTGATACCCCAATTAGATACATGGTAAATTTTGGTATTAAAAAATAGGATCAAGATCTCATAAAATTAGGTCGTTCGAATTTCACAAACATTTGGTCATATGAGAGAGGGTGTGAGGTCCATCTACTTGAAGGTTGGAACAGGTAGATTCGAATAGCTTGACACTCTAAGCTGCCCAAGATAGGTGGACCTCTCAACCAGTTGTTCTCTGCTATTTGAATCTATCTTATGTCATCCACTGCATAAATTTATGTCATCCGATTTCGGGGATCTCATTCCTAAAATATCTACATGTGTCATACTTTGGGTAACCGCTATAGCTTATGCATACTTTTTTTAATCAATTGCAGCAAATGTAGATAGAGAGGAGAGATCGAGAGAGTCCAAACATCATATATTATTTTTATTTATATTAACATAAATGGGAAAATATTTCACATTAATTGCATCATATATGTAACTAAAACTCAATAACAATAACAATTAACAACAATTCTTTTAATAGCTTTTGTACAAATTAATTAAGTCATGATCATGTACTTGTATTGCGTACGTACAGAGTCTTATTTTCCACGACCCTTGTTAATTATTTTTCTCCTCAAGTAAAAGACCTAAAAAAACACCCATCAAAATGAAGGCATGACAATATATTTTTAAGGGCACTTGCGTCTGTTGCCACGGGTGGTGATGTTGGCATAGCAGGGATCGGACAGACGTCAAGATTGTCGGAAGTTCCCGAAGGAACACAGCTGCAACGGGCACAGCAAGTCCTACATGTATGACTCAATCAAACAGCTAGCAGTAACATATATAGAGTAAAGTGATGGAGCTAGGAAAATCAAACTCACCTATTTTTGTCGGGGGAGAATCCTGTGCTACATTATTCTTTCACCTCATCAGCTTCAGCGAGATGCGTGATCACGAGAAGAGAAGCAATTAAAGCCTTGGAGATTGCCATTTATAGCTTAAGACTTGAAAACTTGAAACCTCGATATTGTGGGTTTAGTGCGTACAAGTGTGATAAGGGAGAGAGAAAAAATATTTAGGTGCATGCAAGGACGGTACAACTTTACGATAATTAAAATAAAATTAAAAAAAAAAAATCTAAAAGGAAAAAAGAAATGGCTTCACGTGACAAGCTAAGATAATTTTATATATTCTTGGAAAAACAATGGGTGTTTTTTTTTTGGAACGGAAAAACAATGGGTGTTTGCCGTGTTGGTTCGAACTTTTGCACTTGAATGAATTACGTACGTGGAATGGATACAACTGTACAAGGTAGTATTATATATTAGTAAATTGATGTCCTCTTCTTTATGCCAGATAAACACAAAAAAAAAAAATTTATCTGATACTTAGTCTTAATTTTAAAATGAAAACCAGCGGGCAGCAGACAATTACAAAGCAAAACAAAGAAAAACCAACGTACGTACAACGGTACAAGGTGCATACTGAACTCATGAATGCCTGGAGCTTTGAAGAAAGATGTAGGTGTGAATTTTCACACCAGAAGGGGCGGACAACAATTTCTTTTCTTGGAGCAGATATGTGACATATGTCACATGTCCCGATCGATCGAGCTAGTGAAAACAAACAACACAAGGGAAAGATACAGCAAAACATGAACCTAAGCTATGTGCCAGCTGTATGAACAGAAACCTTACGGTTTTGCAATATCTTTTAAAAATGCAGATTATTCTTACGAAATTGTAATTTCAAACGCACCTAAATATCTAATTTATGCTTGTTTATTTTCCAAGAAATTCAATGTTAATTTCTATGATATCTTAGAAAAATCAATAGTATTAATTTCTATATTTAATGGACATTAAATATCATTCAATTCGATTTTACAAACCACAAATTAATCAATAGCATTATCTCTCCATATTTTCTCCAAACGCTCGATTTTTTGGGAAATATATCATCTCTATCAGCGTCATTGTTTTGTAATAGACTGTGGTGGTGCATATTGCATGTGTGCCTTTAATTAGCCGTGCATCTATTTCTTGGACCGGACATGAATGGATTGAATGGATAACCAAAGTGGATATATCGGGTCGGCCATTTACTCGAAAAATAAATTCAAATTTGGTCGCCCGTTTAAAACAAATCAATATTAATTTGAAAAGAAAAACAAATGCAAATCAACCATCGATTTTTTTTTTTTTTGTTGAGGGAATATCAATCATCAATTTCATAATGATGTCATGTCTTACCATTAATTAAGAATGGATCACTTCATTCAATTCATGCTTTTCTTTTGGTTTCTTAAGAAATTAACATCAAAACTTACTCTTCCTTTTTATCGGATAGAGAGATTTTTGTAGAGTTTTTTTTTTTTTTTTTTTGGATTAAAAATTAAAATTGTAGAGTTAATTGACCAAAGAGAAATTTAACCTCAAATATCATATTTGTAGCGTGCCGGATTTAATTAATTGTCGGCCAAAATATTAATAAAACAATTTCTATTAAAAAAATAATGAATATTAATAAAACAATTTCTATAAAAAAAAAAAATCAAGCTCTAAACTAATTACTTTAAAAAAAAAAAAAAAACTCATTTAAAAAAAGACATTAATATAATTTTATTCTATTAAAAACTTAATTCTCCATCATTACGAAATAAATAAAGCTTAAAAAATTAATAGTAATAAATAAGGAAATCAAATAATATTAAAGACATTCAAAAAAATAAAATCCATAATTAGTGCTAGAACAATGCTTTGTTGACGTCCATTTCGCCTCTCCACATAACAAATCAAGGCTGAGATTTTATGGGCTTCGGAGAATAATATACCAATATAGTTGCCCAATAATTGATCCTTCTCCTAATTAGGCCGTACTACACTACCCCAATTAGTTATTATAACTTTTAATACAAAATTATTTACAAATTGACGTAATTGATCATAACCATGTCAATTTGCAAATAATTTTATAATAAAAGTTGGACCCAATATCTTTTATTATTATTATTATTGATCCACGACGGTGATAGGGGTGGAACCACATAGTGACTTGGGGTGTTTTGTCCGGCATATATATATATATATATATAGTAGTAGACTAGTAGTACACAATCTTCCAGAAAACCAAACGAAGAGAGGGGGAGGGTGGGAGAGTGTTCAAACTTGATTGTTTTCATATAACGTTATTAAAGGGAAAAAAGAAAATTAAAGAAAAAAGAAAAAGAAAAGAAAAGAAACCTCCCTTCTGTAATTCAAACTCAATATATAACAACAATTCTATACGTAATTAACAGCCTTTATATATAGCTAGAAAGCGATATTATACAAATCTTATTTTGCCACGGCCCTTTTTAATTAATTATTTCTCTCTTTCAAGTGAAAGAGTACTTGATAAACACCAGCAAGCGTATAATATAAAACCAAGAAAGGTAGGTAGGCATATTAATTACATATGATTTATATATTTTATAGTTTTAAGGGCACTTGCGTCTGTTGCCGTGGGTGGTCATGTTGGCGTAGCAGGGGCAGACCTCAAGATTACCGGAAGTGCCTGGAGGAACACAGCTGCAACGGGCACAGCAAGTCCCACACGCCCTCTTGCACAGGTTCGGTCTCGACGATAACTGACACCTGGCAGCACATGCTCCTCCACAGTCTGAAAATACACCAAACCACCACGTACATAGTCGACAACGTTAGCCAACCATATATATATATATATATGACTCAATCAAACAGTATCATCCAATTAATTAACGTATTGATGAAAGAAAGTTCACCTATTTTTTTCGATGAGTTTTTGTTCACCTGCATCCCTCAACAGCATGCCACGTACGGGTTAGAAAGTAATATATATATAAAACTTTTGTTAAAAACTATGAAGAGAGAAGAGAGAAGAGAGAAGAGAGAGAATTACCATCTGATCAGCTTCAGTGAGATTTACGAGTAGAAGAGAAACGAGAAAAAAAGCAATAAACCCCTTGGCGATGGCCATGGCTAAAGACTTGAAGACTTGAAAGTAGCTAGCTAGAGGGTTTTGTTCAACGCTAGTTGAAATTTGAATGTATATGTTATGTTGTGAGTAGATCGAAGTGAGATAAGGGTGCTCCTATTTATAGCAAGCAAAGAGAGAAAAAGAATAAAGTGGCGCGGCCGGGGAGGTGGATGAAAGTGATATCTATCTGGTGATGAAAAGTATTGGGTATCATCTAGAGAAGAGAGCCCACTGTTTTGTCCGAATACAAAATTCCCTCCTCGACCAATTTGCTTCAACAGTGGGCCTTGTTTGAGGATGGTGCGTGCGGTCGAAACGTTTCCGATTCTCGTACTCAAACACGTCCAATAATTAGAAGAGGGTATGGGGAGTATGGATGGGATGCATTTGAAAGATTGCCACCTCAGTGACAGGTCAGAAACCTCTCGATCAGTATTGTCACATTTCTTCTTTCTTTTTGGCTACCTAATTCATCGTCCCCTAATCCTTGAGACTATCAATGCCATGAAAGGACACGCATATATTATTGATGAAATGAGAAGAAAAGGACCTCCATCCTCCATTAATTATTCCATCCAATTCCATCCATCGTCAATCCTCGTAGTAAAATAAATATTATATCACTCCCTCTTTTTTTAACTTACAAATATGTCATTCATTTGTGCTGGTTTATTTTCCAATACACCATGTGTAAGGTGTGTGACTGATTTTTCTTTTGAAAGGGCCGAAAACATAGAGATTGAGATTTGGGTGCAATAATTATGATTTGGGCATTTTATTTTAAATAATTGGTCACAATATGTAAGAAAAAAAAAACGGCTCTTTAGGGTGACGGAATCACTCTTATTACTACAAGAGTGATTCCGTTATTCTCCCTGACATGTTTGAAGTCACCATACCGTCTCTTTAACTAATGAATTATTTGACCACTTTAAATAGTAATTTACGATAACTGACCTATTCTCGTGACTGAAGAAAAAAGTTATTATTATATGATCAAGATTCAAGACCATTCATTTAAAATCTCTGTATGAAACTATATGAATACGTGAAATTAATGACCAAAATTGTTGGAGATTTGAAATCAAATAGGTGGTGATATGCCAAGTACCGTGGGGACTAGGCTATTTGGATAAATTCCAATGAAATTATGTCGTAGAAAGAACCCTTACACAAACTCACTTGACAGCTGTACAAAGTCGCGCCACAGTTGTTGAAGCGAATCAATTCCGCCGATTCCGGTCCCCCTCTCTAGCCATGCCCTGATGCCCTTGTCCATCATAGACAAAGAAAAAGTATACATCAATCATAGGTGTTTGTGAATAACGACATAATGTGATGTATTATATTGAAAAACAATAATGAATCAATTCTCTTAAAAAAAAAAAAAATATATCTTTTTTCATGCTATGGTTTGAGAAACATCAAACTTTTTTTTATCAGGCTTACATGATATTATTAAAATAACAGTATGTATGCTGTTATAAATTCAATGATGAGGATTTATCATAATAAATAATTAAAGTAATTGAAGGATTTAGATTTATCATAATAAATGCTCATTAATAAATAAAATAATGGATGAAAGAGAAAATTGATATTTATTAAGACAGATCTGAACCCTTCAATTATTTTAACTAAATCTTCACCATTCAATTTTATAACAACATACAATAACATGTAAGTCGGATCCCTTTTTTTTATAATTAACCTAGCTAGGGAACTTGACCCTCAATCTGATTTGTGGTATGATCAATGAATTAATTTAATTATCCTTAGCCAAAATATATATACTTGATTATTATATATATAGTGCTTAACAACATATATAGCTGGAGGATCATGATTATCCCCATCTTAATTAAAATAAAGATAATTCATTTTATGATTGATGATACCATTAATTCACTAGAGATTCCCTCGAACTTAGGAAAGTCTATTTCCCTTTAGATTGAGCGGTGTTCGATAGGTCATTCCTCCTCCAAGGAACTCCCTTTAAGTTTGAACTGACGATTATCTACTTGATAGATACATTGCAACGGAAACACCAATAATAAACCAAGGGAAATGCTTGGAAGCCGCCAACCATGTCACGAACTCACGATGACACGCATTGAGGATGTCTGCTATCCCATGAGATGCAATTTGTACCAGTAGCATGTACCCCAGCCAGATGGTGCCATATGGCATGAATTACTATCCCAATCTAAAGGTACCACGTGGCCCAGAGTCTTGCATCCCCTTCCCTATACATAGAAGTCCATTGTAGTACTAAATGATTTGAACCCTTACTATCTTTATAGCTCCTTCAAATTATTTTCTAACTTAATTATTGAACTATTCTCTGCCGGTACCTCTAACGAGTCATCTTTACTTATTTCTTGTTTTTAACAAATATTAATTTTAACCGGACTACCGACATGCGATCAACTGTATAAATTAAGAACATAAAATATTGTTCCATAATTAATGCTCTACGAGCTCTTACAACCATACCTTTCATAATTAGATTTCACTTATCTTGTAGACATGTCAAAAAAAAAAAAAAATCAAAATCACTTATCTTAGAACTAATTAAAAGAACAAAAAAGAAAAGAAAAGAAATTGACAACTTGATAATTATCTAGTCATTTTTCTTGCACTTATTATTGATCGACTCAATGGCCCATAGGCCCCATACTACCAACTACAATTAAACGATCTCACAGTAATCAAACAAACCAAGCAAATTGGTGGAGGACGTTCCACCAGCCAAATTAATGAAGTTTAACCGACTGTAATACGGCGTCGTAGGATGGAATCAAATCATTCCAGCCTGGCATCACTAATCATTATCCAAAGTGAAACCACCTTGGAGTAGCGATTACCAAAACACAAAATAATTATAAAATAATGTGCAACTTTGTTAGGGGTAGGTGAGCAAAGAATGATGATCAATTACATATATCAGACGCAATAATGTGCATGGAATCTCTCCCACTCGTTAAAAATGAATAAAATAAAATATATATTTACATGTTATTCATTTTTAACCATATATATATTTTCAAACTTCCTTCGATCCAATTTATAAAAATGTCATGGATCTCTCTTGAACGTCAAATTATATACCAAATATGCAATGAAAAAAATTTAGACATTCGTCTAGCCATATTTGTTCATGTTGAAAATTTTTAGGAGATAGTATCTTCTAACCTATGTATAATAATACACGAGCTCGTTCTTTATAGGCTAGCATAGTGACCCGCAATTAGAATTTTACCTTAATTATTCCTTCATAATAGTTTAATTCCCAATTGGTATTCCCCCTCCACACTCATTATTGCCTTATCTTCTTTAACTTTGTTTAGGTTAATTTTAATTGTAGCTGAGTCTAGAAATTGTCTGGCAATTTGGCAAGGAGTCATCAAAATGTGAAAAAAGGGTTCATGATCTATATATGGGTTGAAAAAAGTATGTCCGCCACCAAAGCAATGTACAAAACACACCATTCTTTAAACAAAGTATGCCCATATGTTTATGTTTCAGTTGAAAAATAAAATTATGCCACTCTTAATATTAAAAAAAAAAAAAGGCCATACGCATCAATGTATGGTTGGACTCTCTCGGTACTCCACTATTGTAATGGTTGGGTCACGCCCAACCATGGTCATGGTTAGATCGTACCTAATCATCACGGTGTGACCCAAGTCACCAACCATCATACTTGGGCACGACCCAACTACTCATGACCGGGAATAATTGGGTCAATTCCCATAACCGTGGTTGGATATATCGTCTATGGCCAATTGGACATGGGTTAAGTATGGTTGGGCTTGGGCATGATCCGGCCATCTGTTCCTCTTTCTTTTTTTTTTTCAATTTATACAAGAAGATATAATTATTATTATTTTTTTAATATCATTTTTGTTGTTTATTTGATAAAATTTTGAATGAATGCCTCAAATTTAAAATGATCATAAACTCAAAATTATGTTTGGAGGATTCTTCGTGTCAAATAGTTGTGTGTTCAACATAATCAAAACAACAGAAATTTAGCACAAACATATGTGAGTCATATAATTCATATCATTATCCTTCAATTCTCACTGTTCTCAACATCATCAGTTAGTATCTACATACCTCGGGGTTCCTCATTTTGTAATAAGCAACAGCCTTGTGAAAAGTGCTTCTCGCATGCATGCTGGCACATCATCATCACATATTCACATCCTGGCATGCATGCACCTTTCAATATCTCTTGTGCTGGAGCACATGTAAATTTCTATGATTAAACAGGCGGCATGTTCCCAGCCGTTTGATCGATTTAAAGAACTGCTTGGATTATCAAAATTGCTGAACCAGAATTACTCCATGAATCATGATGGGGCCGGGTACGTACCTCACATAACAATATAATAACATGTTTCACTACAAGAAACATGTACTTAAAATTCGTGTCTCACTCCAAGAAAGAGGGCCGGCATAGGAAGTTTCGATCGAGAAGATTTACCTGGTGTTGAAGTTGATAGTGTAATCCGCAGGGGTAGTACATGTAAAACTGACATGAGCCCGAAGCCACAATCACGTACATGTGACGCAGGATGAGAGTTCTAGAGTCTATCAAAGGGAGGGCTAGCTGTAGTTTTGGAGTCTACAGTACTCCTCCGAAGCTCCCAGTATTGGCCCATGGCCCTCTCCATCTTTTGAAAATTTTGTTTGTTGTCGATGTAGGATATAAATAGCTAAATTTGCATATTTGGGCCAAAATAATTAAGTTTGACTCATGTCTAGAAAAAAAAAGGCTTGTCCCTAGCTTGGCTCCTCTATTTTATATGTAAATTATTTTGTACCCGAACCTTAAACAGCCCGAATTTGTTATTTTAAATAAAGTAGGCATGAGAAATAGCATGTAGGATTCCCCCTCTCCCGCTTTGAATAGAAGAAAAAAAAAAAATTAAAAAAACAGAAGAGAAAGAGAAATAGCATGTAGGAGCAATGTAAAAGAGTTTTTAATACATTATAGAGGTGAAGCAGCACGATACGGCTATGACAGAATGTTAGGTTCTATTTTGATACATGTTTGAGTTGAAAATTGAAATATATTAAAAAACAATGATTTTTTTTTCTTTCTTTTTTGTGTATTTTTAGTTAATACTGAATATATATATATATATATATATATATATATATAATTTTCAATCTTAATTCATGTCATTGGACCATGATAACTAGGAGAATAGTTATGTTTTAGGCCCTTGTGGTTAACAATTAATTAACATCATAATTGATATTCATAGGTAGGCACATAAAGTAAGTAATAAATGAGTGGAAGAGCATTCACATCCAACAAATATTTAGCAAAAAGTTAGCCAAAGAACATATTTTTCTATTTTAGCTATCTACTTTTCTAAAGCACCTATATCTGGCTAGCCCAATAAAAATGCTCTAATACCACCAAATATCCAATGTGTCATTTTATGACGAGTCAAAACCTTTGGCAACCTAACTAGGCATACTTGGATGAGCCTTATACCTACCTAAACAGAGATGTTCACGATGTCCGGAGCGCGCTTCGAGCATATGCCCTCTCACATTAACTCCATATCGCATACAATACAAACATCTAATTGCAAAAAATCCTGGTCCGACTTTGAGTTGAATGAGCGTTTTGGAGGCACCAGAGAGGACAAAGAAGATTTTCTATTCTATTAATAGTTGGAAAGATGGAAGACTGATATTGACTATTCTTCATGCCTGTCTTAAAAGTGGACTCTATCAAGACAGGAACAGTTGTGCGACATAGACCATTAGTTGATAACTGATGTTTTTATGTTTAAGTTCATGCTCAGTACCGATAACTGGATTTAAAACAATGAGGATAGATCCTGAAGCATGCATCATGTCAAGAAGATCTAAGCCTCCTAACAACTGTTTAAGACTACTACTGAGATTACATAGTTCAATTGCTGAGGTAGAATGATTCTGCTGAACTAGATATATACCAAAAATTTGCAGCATCCCGAGCTTACACCACTCCCAAGGGGAGACGCTTGAGCCTACACCACTCCTGAGGGGAGACGCCTGAGCCTACACCACTCCCGAGGGGAGACGCAGAACAAGCTGTCCGCCAACAATGCTGCATACAGAGGGGAAAACTTTACAGTGAGCTCACTACGAAAGTAATGCCTTACAAACAATTTTGCAAAATCAAAGCATGCTGCCTACCTTTTGACATAGTAGTAGCAAAAATCTGCAAGAATGAAAGTCTGAACAATTTCAGAAAGGAGAACCATAGGAGGCCACAAACCATAACCCAAAGCTGTAAGTAAGCGGCCTTGAGTATCCAATACCTGTGTAAACGATGGAAATCATTAACTTATGAAATAAAAAATGTGTTGATAGTAATTACCTATACCTTAGGCCAACAATCAGTGAAGCAAATATAATATGAGAAGTTCTATATAAACACTCGCTTATCTTTTTTGCCTATGCGATACCTAAGGGGAAATGGGTAAGGGGAAAGAAAGTGGCACTAGAGCTGAATACTCAATAAGTTACACTCCTGTTCAGCTCTAGAAACACTCACTAAGTTACAAACACTATGATGGCTACGTACGTGTGACATTGTGCATGAAGAACCATAGCAGACTCCATTTCAAAACTAGCCATTTTAAAACTTCACATGGCTATATTAATATATATATATCAATAACTTGTAGCAAATTATATGGTCATATATGGAATCTATAGAAGTTTTAAGTTCCATTTTTGAACCTGGAGAACCCAATGTGCACAACTCAAGAACCTTGCAACTCCCAGCGCAAATACATAATGTGCTGTGAATGGTTCAACAATCTGGAGATTTCAACAAATGTAGGTAAGAAAAAAGTAGTCTTCATTTATAAAATGGAATTCAAAATAAAAAATCTTAAAAGTCCCATGGGCGATGAACCATCAGAATGGAAAAACTAATACGGCATGCATGAGTTACTTTGAAACATACCTTTGTGTTCTGCATTACCCGCAGCTGAGGGAGTACTGAAACAGCTTCAAGATATACACAGAAGGCCCAGGAAATCCTATTCAAGATATGATGCTGCGTCGTGGGATGAATTATTAATGACAGCACAACACAAGGTATCACCTGCATCGAGAAAAAAACAAAAACTATCAATCATCATAATATATTGATACTGCGACTGTCACAATTTGGTAAATTCCGAATAATAAACAGTTTTCAATATCAATGTCCCAAGAAAATGAGAGATGTCCCAGAGAGTCTTGAAAGTGAAAATATCAAATCTAATGACAACCTATCAAAGCAATAGTAATCCTGCTAACCCAAGAATTTCTCAGAGCAAGCAAAACTGACTATTTTCATGGATGAATAACTAGATCATATGCTTCATTAAGTCCTTGCCAAATCAACAACTTAGACCTCACTTTTGAGTTACACTCAAGAGTAGCAGGGAGTTTTGAGTTACACTCAAGAGTAGCAGGAATTGGTACGCTTGCTAGAGCATAAATCTTACTACCAGAAACTTAACTTTATCAACCACACATACGAGATTAATCTTTAAAATTTATGGAAATTTACCATAGTTAAGAAAGATGTATCCACTAAAACAGAAAGAACAAGTGAACAAATATTTGCCGGTTTAACTAAAAAAAAAAAAAATTACACCAAATTTCGAAGCTGTAAAACATTTTCTCATCTTCCCACCCCACAATGTACAATGACCCCAATGGTTTACTTTGACTTGCTGGCATGTTTTGCAGTGAATTCAAATAATGAACTCTTGAATTTTCCCGATTACATAAAATAAAATAGAGACGTTTAGACATAGAGAAACAAAATCCTCATGGGCCTAAAACCTATTTTTAGAGAGAAAATTCAGGGTGTTTAAAAAGAGCTGGTTATAAGTTAAAAAAATAATGATAAAAATGCGATAAATAGAAAATCCTAATAACTCAACATGTTCTAATATAAAATATAAGCCATTGATGCCCAACCGGAGAGGCCACTTCCCAAAATAGAATTTTAAAGTTTAATTCGTCCATAAACATTCTACAGACCAATGTTGGCAAAAGTGAGCCAAATGGATGCTGCCTATGATTGAGGACTCACCACATAGTAAATCTTGAAGTTGTCTTTATCTTCCATGTAACTAGACTTCAAATTAAAACGTATCATATAGATTACCCAAAGGGTAGTCGCCAACGTTGCTGAATCAAGTAGTGTGTGTATATCAAATTCCATAACAAAACTGCAATAGAGTCTAACCGCCAGAAATAGAGCTGTTAGGTCCTGTGATTTGAGTGAAAGCCCTGCAGTAAAACCCTAAAGGCATTAATACAATGGAAGTTATAAAACAAAAAACTGATGTCAGAGCAAAATACCAAAATATAGGAGAGCTTTAACAGTTTACCAAATTGTTACTTCTCACCAAAAATGGAACCTTCTCTAAATAAAGCCTATTGAGACTACCTAAGATATATTATCAACTGAGAACGACAACAGATCAGTACTCCCTCTATCCCAAATTGTCATTCCACCTTAGAAAGTCCAACTTTGAGGGGCATTATTTATTCATTGTCTTTGACTGAAAAACTTAGAGGTTTCCAAAATTACGTTCTCTAATATAAACTCAGATAAATCAAAGGGAAAAAAGATATTGACATTTCAAATGAAGCAAGAGGGTATATTATAAAATTATTAAAAAAATTCCAAAGTAGACAATATTTTTGGATATCAAAAAAACCAGTTTCATTACCCAATACCTCAAATTGTTGTTTTAGATGATAGAGAACCAAAACAGGAACTCAATAGCAGCCTTATAATTCGAGACTGCAAGAATGTAACAAAACCAATCGACATTAAGCACAGCCACTCGTTTGTTTATATTTCTCTTTCCGTTGATCCAGAGTACCCTCTTGAGCTTATTGTCTGTTATTTTGTCTCCAAACCACTAGGAAATTAAATCACAAGCTTCTCTCCCTGATGGTTGAACCAGGGAAGCACATTAGCACCTTCAAGTGTTTACCAGATTCTAATACTTTCAACAAGTCCCTTATATCAATTATCAATGATTCTTAATTCATTAATGATTGAACCATTTTAATCAATTAAGTTTCAGTACCCAGAAACAATGGCCGAATTTCATTGCCTGGGCAATCACCAAAAGCAGTTTTGATTCGGAAATCAAGCCGTGAAATTCAACAAAAAACCGAAACCGTTAAAGAGCTTACCAGCGCATGTCTTCTCCTTGGTGAGCTTGTAGATGAGAACCGAGATTCCGAGGGCGTGAACGGCCTCGGCTGCGACGAAAAGGTTGTCGTGGTCGTGGACGACCATTCGCAGGAACACCAGCGTTGTCATGGCCGACACCACCCCCAAAAACCCCTTGACCTTCGGGGGTTGCCTGCGAACCCATGTCGCCACCGCGTGGATCGGCGTCTTCGGTCCCTTCATTGCCTCTCTCGCTCTCTCTCTCTCTCTCTGTGTTTAGCTTTGATGTGGGAAAAGTAAATGAGTTTGTATGATACTGCGGAGTTTGAGGAAACAAGGGAATGATCTCTCTCTCTCTCTCTCTCTCTCTCGTGTTTCTCGTTTAGATGTAAGTGTGTACCGTAGCGTTAAGATGTATGGGTTCGAGCCTCGAAGACTTGAGTTTTTGCTGTTTGGACACGTGTTGTTGGGGCAGTGATTCGTTGGGGTTGGGTATTGGGCGGTTCAACCACTATGCCATGGTGGTGCCACCCACTATGAAAGAGTTGAGGAATGATTAGGTGTTGTAAGGGCAGTTCATGCACGCGCTGCGAGAAGTGCATCGTGTCACCCACTATGAAAGAGTGGAGGAATGATTAGGTGTTGTAAGGCAGTTCACGCACGCGCTGCGAGAAGTGCATCGTATCAATGATAAGGACAGATTAGCTTCTGTTATTTTTATTTAAGTAAAAAATTTATTGAAAAAAACCTAATAAAATTATAAATTAAAAAAAAAAAAAAAACGCAAGCAACCCAAAAAATTAGAGGTAGGGGAAAGCCTTGCCTAGAAAAGTCAAATTCCTAAAATTTTGAGTTGAGCGGCTCACCAATCACCAAGGTATTTTAAGATTTTAAGAATGTTTAGTGTTGGTGTATTTGTTTTGTCCAACAAGTCTCTTATTGGTGTGACCTGCATGTGTTTCGAGATCGAGCTTAAAAAAAATAAACTAGGCAAACATGAAGAGAAAACGCCATGTGTAAAGCGTGATCTCCTTTTGATACTCAAATAAGGCTATGAGATAATATGTATGAGTATTAAAATAATTCAACGTAACTGACAGGTTTACTCGGATTATAACTCTTCCTTTGATATTATTTATGTTTTGTAATGATTCTAACAGAGTCTCGTAGTTTGATCATCTTTCTTTAGTATTATCCTTGTACATTGATTTGAATTGAGAATAGATCTTTGAGAAGCGAAGGGTTTGATATTCTTGGAGAGTCTGTTTTCGGGGGTTAGTCCTCTGTCAACCAAGCCTCTGTAATATTTACTGTTGATTCTTCTAGGCCAGATCCTTGTTAACTATGAAGCCTGCTGATTGGGACTTAGATCATGGCCTTATGGATGTGCTACCTTTGAGTTACCAGGGCCAAATGAAATATATTTATCCATAACATGAAGAGTCTATTTGGCAAATGCTTTAGGCAAAAACATGGTTTTGCACTGTTTAGGGACATGATATTCAATTATTTCTTTTTTTCAACATTCTCTTACTTTTAACATTACGTCAATTACTTTTTATTACTCTTCAAATTTAAAAATTACTACAAAACAAAATTTTTCATTTTTCTATACCAAACATTCTTACTTTTTTACTTAATTTTTTTTTCACATCAATCAATTTTTGCTACAGTATCAAACCGAAACCAAAACGAAATCGTTTACTAAACGAACCCAAAACATTTTCTCTTTATTATTCTCTTGTCCTTCTATTTTTCAAGATCACCATTAACTTATATAAAATCCTCTACTAGAGAAAGTCCTTTATAAAATCTAAAGAATCCAAAAAGGTCAAATTATATTATCGTCTTAACCTTTTGCCTTCCCAAATACAAAGTGACGTTTATTTTCAATAGTTAGTTTTGTGGCGACTCATTGAGGTTTAGTTTAAGGTAGCCAATGGTGAATTCTTTTGGTAACACCCGAGGTTGATATTTATCATATTTTATGTTGGTATGTCTTCATGAATATGGTAAAAGCATACACTGCGAAATAGGAGAATATTTTTGAAGTAATTAATCAAAGGGTAGAGTGGCCGTTGGATTTGTGCAGTGCAACTATAAATGCATGTTGCATTGTAGCCAACAAAAGAAATTTATTGGATCAGCAACCAACACCCTCGTTGGCTGATAATTGCCGTTTCAATGGAAATCATGGGTTTCTTCCACTCTTTAACTATCCTCCATCTCTGCACCATTAGCATGATTTTAAAGGCACAGCACCAGCACCAGCACCAGCACCAGCACCAATGGTGGAGCCATTAAAAGATAGAAAAAATTGACTCAAGAAATCCTGAACATGAGCAGAATGGACATGCCACCAACTGAGCCAGTGGCCAAGAAGGGCAAGTGATTCACTTTTCTAGTCTTTCCAAATTCCAAAGATACGTGTGGGTCCAATTTTTATTTTTAAGAAGAAAGTCAAAAAATATTTAATTAAAAATATCATGTGATATTAGCATTGTGTAATAGTCGTCGAATAAAAATATAGTATATAATATTACTCTTTTTTTCAACTAAAATTTTGAATCGACCACTAAATTTCATAGATGTTGAATCAGATTTCAAATAGTGTTCGATAGAAAAAACTAAATGCTCCAAAAAAAAGAGCGTGACATTCTATTGATCGAGAATTCGATTAGCGTTGCGATTTTAAACAAAATAACAAAAGTGTATTGATTGGGGAATGGAGATTGAAGAATCAAACAGTCCAGGAGGCAGATCTTTTTACAGGGGGTTTCCTCTGCTTGTCTTCCTCAAGTGTTATCATACCCAAATGGGAAGGGTCATCAAGCATCATCTTTGCGGCCAAGTAGCCTGCAATAGACCAGGTTTGGAACTTACGAGCCTGCTTTCCGACGTACCTCCCAAGCTTTCCGTCATAATACTCCGGCCAGTGATCTTTTGACAACCGGCTTTCGGCAAGTTCAATGGCACGTCTTGCTATTTGGGGACGTCCAGTCTTAATGCATGCCGCTGTGAGTAGCCATAAAAGCACTGTATCCAAGGAAAAAAAAAAAAAAAAAACTCATCTATGGAAGAAAATATGTATAACAAAAGTCCTAGGGTTGCCAAATTTTGACACATAATTAGTATCTTAGGGTCAAAGGGTCTAACCTATTTACTTAAATTGGTCGGTTTAGAGTTGACTTATATAGTTTTATACACATACCTTGACACAATGCGAACCCGACACGTGACATTTAAGACTAATAATTTTTTATTCGATTTGCAAATTCGACACGAATTCAACACAAAATTAGCTAGTTAAGGTTAAAGAGTTTGACCATTTAATTAAATGGGTCGAATTATGGTTGACCTATATAATCTTATTTTCATGTCTTGACATGATCCAAACCTGAATTTTCACCCCTAACTGTTTCAAAACATGTCATAATAATTCATGTGCACAGGCCTAGAAGGCGAAACTACATGGAGGCTTGGAGATGTTCCCCAAAAATATTAAAAAATGCCCTTATATTTTTTTTAAAAAAATTAGAATTTTACCCCCCAATCTGTAAATGCTAGTTCTGCCCTTGCTTGTGATGATGGTGTATGTCATGGGAGGTGGACAATCTTTAGCCAAAACTAGCGATCTAGAAACTTTCTAGGCACACAAGATTTTGTATCATATTCTACCATGATTTGAAGAAAAACTCAGGAGCAGAAGCTCACCTGGCCAAGAGCCGCCATTGTGGTAACTCCACCTAGTGTTTTTTGGGTCACAGCCAGTGATAATCCTCCATTGGTGACCCTCTATGGCTGGATAACAAATTTTCAGTGGCATTTCTCCGACTAACTCTTCCCAACGTGCTTCAATGAGATCCATTATAGCTGCAGATTGCTCAGGTGTTGCCAAAGACGACAAAATCGCCACACAGTTACCCAAGCAGAACCAACGGAAATCCATTCTTGCAGGACTAACATTCCCAATGAAGTAACCACCACGGCTTGGCATGAAATCAAACACCCAATCCGGAAGAGAATCAGGCATAACATTAAACTTGTTAAGTGCGGTGTGGGAATACTCCTCTGTCTTATACCGATAAATGTCATTGAGCTGCTTCAAATCCAGCCAAAAATAGCTCCTCATGTGAAAACTTAGAGCATGGAGACGGTTGCCTATAAGGTCTACAAACTCCTTTCCCTCGCCATCTTGCTTAAGTAAGAGGCGAGCACATCTTAAGGCCATAAAAAAGAGTGCTTGTATTTCAATAGGATACCCGTATATTCCCTGAAACACAAAAGGATTGGACAATCAAACCATACAGCAGAACACACAGAAATCTTAGGAAAACATGCTCAACTGTAGTTGTACTTGAATTTGGAATTTCTAGTCCTGCCATTAAGGGTCTGCAACATAAAATTCTGCAGAATTAAAGAGCCATATCACAGCGACAGCGCGGATGGATATGTTTGTCAAATAAAATGGTTATGGTAAGAATTGAAAAGACATGTTAACATTGACATTGTGTACACCGTTAAATGTGAAAACTTTAAATCCGGACCATTAAACGGAGAGGATCCTACTCCGTCAAAGAGGCGCAAATTACAATGATGCTGCGTTTACTTTAATTCTGCAGGATTTTATTTGGGCTGGTAAGTGAAGCACAAGCAGGAATATAAACAACATATGATATTAAAGACTACCGTGTTAACTCTTTGTCCAATTGAGAACATAATAATTTCATTTTTTAAGGTAAAAAATTGTTGATAATATCACAAATCAAGAAAATAAACTAACCATTTTCCGGTCAATCATGCAGCATCCATCAGCGCACAGCAGAGTTGGGAATGTATCAAAGCCTTCTGAGAGACAGAGACTCAAAATAAGGCGCATGCCATTTTGGCATTCAGGCAATTCAGCCAAGGAAGAGTCCCCTGTATGTTTTGTATATGCACGTAGTAATATAATCCACCAAAATCCAGAATCAACTGGAGCCACTCTTCCTATTGCACTTTCACCAAAGTCTGCAATCAAAGTATCATTGTTTCTCTTTGGATCATGGAGCACTTTGAAACTTGCAGGCATAACTCCTTCCCCTAGTTTAAACTGGTCTATCCTTTTCTCCCAAGATTGAAGGCGAAGAGTTTTCAAAAGAAAGTTCCTCACAATTTCATCCTCACCATTCATCAAAAAAGCCAGGGCACTTGGGACAAAATCTCTAACAAAGACCTGCCAAGTAGATTATCCCAATATTTTCAGTGCTCAAAAAAAGCTTTTGCAGAGATATTGGAAATGTAGTAATCAGTAATTAAAAAGAAGAGGTATTGGAAATGAGGATTCACCTGATCATAGTTAAGGTCTTCAACAGAATGGTCGACGGCAGCAATGGTTCCAACAGGTTGCCCACGGAAGTAAACCAAGGAACGCCTCAATGCTTCCCATGCATCAGCTACCAAGGGATGTGATTCAAAGTGGCAATTTGATCCGGGTGTATTGAATCCAGACCGTCTGTGTGGAGAAGATAATGGATACTCAAGATGGTCTGTGATGTGTGTAGAACTGTCAGAATTCCTACCAAATGCACGTGGCGACAGACTAATCGATAATTCACTGAATGACCTTTCATCAAAGGATCTAACCCTCTCTACACTAACCGGTCTTGGTCTTTCCAACGACGTCAAAACATCAAAGTCCTCAATTTCAAATATACTCCCTGATGTCTCAAGACTTTTCTTATTTCCGTTTTGGGACACATTTGGCGACATTCTTGAAGCCTCGATCCTCAAATTCTGAATCCACTTAACAACGTTAAATTACCATTTATTCTAAAAGCTTAAACATATAAAAAAGATAATACAAATAATCATTTAATTAAACGAGAATTAAATTACAGTTCATACTTCCAACTACAGGGAGTAGTGAATGTAAGTATTAGCATATTGTAATTCACCAATTCAGAACATAGAAACAAACAAAAATATTAAAAAACTGAGACCATTTGAAAAGAACAAGAAGAAAATGTTCAGTTTTTTTTTTTTTTTTTCCACAATATTGGCGCGAAAGAAGACATTAATGAATTGCCTATGCTTACCGGAAGCAGTGGCAATCAGAGAAACTCAAGCTAACAGGAGGAAAGAGACCCTGGAAACGCCGTGGAGGCGCGGAGGAACAGACGAACACCACCTCTGTGCGTATCAACGACAACGAATGGAAAGTATCATGTCTCTTGCAAGTATGGCAATTTATATAAATGCGACATATGGCAAGCGGCACGGTAGGTGAGGGTTAGCTGTGGCGCAACCTATATAGCCGGTTACAAAACATGACTTCACCGATTAAACCGGTGGAGTTGTACTGTCGGATGGGACTAGGTTGTCTAGGTGACTGACAAGGTGGACATCTTGGGAAATCCGATGAGACGAACTTGTCTTTCCATCGTATGACAAAGAGACCTCTTGTTCTAAACGAGACTTTCTTTAATTAGTTGGTTGGTGGGGTTTTGGAAGGTGTCATATAAAACGTGGCTTTTTTTATTGGGTGTATTCCGTCAAATCCATATTTTTTAGGAGTGAAATAGTAATCGTAACCGTCTCAGTTAATTGGGTAGCTGTTAACTGCTTAACTGGGTAGCGGTTAACTGCTTAGACGGTTAATCGTTCGATTAGTGGTTAACCATTTTCTTATTAACCGCTTTTTATTGGGTTTTTTTTTTTTGTCGGTTTGGAGCTCATTTTAAACCATTTTTTTGCCCACTTTAAACATTTTTTTCTCATTTCATGGTTATTTTAACATTAAAAATTGTTGGTTTAAAGTAAACATTATATGTTGGACCATTATACCAAAATTTTGTTAGTCACCTTCTACAAATCTATACAACATATAATATACGAATAAAATTACAACAAAATTATCACTTCACTTGTAATCTTGTACACAACATAGAAATAAAACACAAAATAGTTAATAAACTCACAAACAACCAAAAAAACCAACTTTGTTGAACTTAAAGCTTGAGGCCCATTTCAATATTTTAAAAAATATATAATATAATATATATAATATAAATATATATTATATTTTAAAAAAAGTGGTTAGCGGTTAAAGGTTAGGCGGTTTTTCAAAACTCACTAACCGCTAACTAACCACTTTCAAAGCGGCGGTTAGCAGTTAGCGGATGCGGTTAAGCGGTTTTAAATTTCACCCCAAATATTTTTCAAAGCACATTATTGAAGAAATTTCTAATACTATGAATATTAAATGCGAAAATAATAAAATAGAAAAAAATATTTTATGTGGTTCAGTTTATAACCTACATCCACAGATAAAGTTTAAGAGTATTTTCAATGAAGAAATCAAATGATACTTTTATTTAAAATAGCTAATAAAATTTGTAAAAAAAACCTTACATTGGATTAGTAAAAAACAAAATTGCAAAATAGATATTTGATTAGATTAGTATAAAAAATAAAAAATAAAAAGCTACATGTAGCATTACTTTTCAAGGTAGTCATTTTACTTTTTATTGTTTCTTTTACCTTTTTTTTCTTTCCATAATTCTTCACGGTTTTTAAGGGATCATTATGAGAATATTCTTTCATAATTTTTAATAAAAATATATTTAAATTATATAGATAAAAATATAGTTAATCGGATGTAGAAGGCATTTAAAAATTCATTAACTAAACTTAATAAAGTAAATTTTGAAAAACTATTTTGCATAAAAATTTAGCTCTTCCATTAGGAATACTCTAAAAAGCTACATTATGTTATTATTGCAAATCTCACACCATATATTCTAACAAATATTACTATGAAGTTTCCTCGCAAAGCTTTTGCAAGTGTTTGATTGGATTAATGCTTGAAAACGCACTTTAATATTACCATTATTTGAGTGGTAGTTTTAATCCGTAATTGTTAAAAAAAATTAAATTGTCACATTAACAAAATAAAATATTAATGCATGAATGTGTAATTTCTATTAAATTAATATATGATCTTAAATCATGTAATTTATAAATGCATTTTAAATAATATATGTAAAAATGATATGTTCTATTAATTCTTTTAAATTGGGTTTGATACTGACTTAGTTTTGCTTAAAAAAAGGATTGACGTAGAAAATTGAAGAGTTTTCCATACTTGGTACAAGTTGGTAGGATTGTTTTCCAGGTCTAGAAAAAGCCAAATCATATAAAACGCCAAAACGGTTTTATATAGTTGATCGTTGGAAGGGTCGGAAGGTTTGGTAACACGTACCGGTACATCCGCACATGAGGCAAGTGTCTGCGTGGCTGTTTGACTCAATATGTTTTCCTTCAATTTTCTATTCGATTTTCTTAATATTTCGACAATTTTTTTACAGATCTTTTTTATTATTATTAAATCTTTGTAAGAATCGATAAATATCAGAATCTATACTCATCATGGTGTTAGAGAATATATTTTCCATGTTGAAATGAAATATTAAAATGATATTATACTTTATTTACCTTTTATACGATTGATTGTATTAGATTTGATCATATTTGATTATCATGTTTATTTATCTCAATTTTTTTATAAATATGAGTTTTTGTAGACGTAAGTTATATATCGAACACGCAAAATCTTGTGTTTTATTTTATTTTAATTTTGTTATTTGTTTATATTTTTTCATTTGATTAAGATTTATTTCACATGAATATTTTTCCTTAAGTATTACACTTTTTCACTTTAATCCTTCGGCCCAAAACTGTGATATAATATTTTTACAAAGCAGTCTTCAAAAGTGACTTGTGTGATTAATATGTGAGAAGCACGTGTTATATTTAATAGCATGTGCTTCTCACATATTACGCATGTTGTCAGGGCTCGCTCAATGGTTTTTTTGGGCCTTAGGCAAAACTTTTAAATGTGGCTTTATTTTTTAAAATATTTAAATATTAATTAAATAATATTAATTTAAATATTTTTATTATATGTTTATTTAAAAATCATCTCCCCAAAATACCCTATCTAAACCTTTTAAATAGACCAGCTATGCTTCTCTCAATTTGATAATTTTCATATATAATATGTACAAAAAAAATGCCTAGAGTTTTTATCTTTAGGAAAATCTATACTATTATATCTTATTGAACCCTTTTTCTACTATTAAATCCATTCATTTTGCATCAATCTTTTTTTATTGGCCTGAGTCATAAATATTTGTAACAATAGTTTTTTTTTATTATTATTTTTTCTATTCAAGTGAGGAAAGGGATAGAGTTAAGAAACTATTCAAATATTTGTTCTAACATACTTATATACATTAATAATATTTTCATCATCTTCTAATTCTTTTTTATGAATTTCTTGTTCATTTACTAGTTTTTCACCTAAATATCTTTTATATTTTGTTTATTGCTAATAACAAATTTATTTAGAGTTTTTCTTTGAGATTCAGTCAACTTTTCAACTTTTCTCTTCTTTTCTTTTTCCCCCCCCCCCCTTTTTTTTTTTAAGTTTTTCATATCCAAATGCATATTTTTATAATTTTTAGTGGAAATGTTTGATTAAAAATATCAATTAAACAAACACAATATATATACACATATAAAAATAAAAAATAAAATAAAATAAAATAAAATAAAGAACAACAAAACTGAGTTGTGGTTTTATTGTACAGCCAAGGAAGCATGTTGTAGGCCTTGTGAGTTGTGGTCCTTGCGGTGAAAGCATGCTAAAGGCCTCAATATTATATATAAAAATAATATTATTATTTTTTCAAAGCATGTTGAGGGCTTCAATATTATAAACAAATAATCTTATTTTTTTTAAGGAAAATGTTAGGCTTACAAACATATTTTACAAAAAAAAAAAAAAAAAAAAAAAAACTTTTACAAACTGATGTGGCACAATATGAATGAGTTTCTCAAAATTTGATTTTATCTCATATCCAATCATATTGTGTCACATCAATTTGTAAATCGTGTTTGTAAGCCTAACATTCCCCTTTTTTTTTAAATATGTTGAAGTCCTTGTGATTGTTGTGTAGAAAGCATGCTAGGCCTTCATATTATATATATTGTTTTGTTAAAGCATGTTGAAGGCCTCAAGAAAGCATGCTGAGGGCCTTCAACATGCTTTAACAAATATATATATGTTGATGGCCTTAAAATTTTATGCAAATTTATATCAAGGTCCTCAACATGCTTTCTTGAGGCCTTCAACATGCTTTAACAAAACAATATATATGTTGATGGCCTTAAATTCTTATGCAATTTTTTTTTTTTTTTTTGCCTTAAATAAAAAAATGGGCCTTGAGAAATCGGAGGCTCTAGGCGCCGGCCTAACTCACCTAACGGTTGGGCCGGCCCTGCATGTTGCTCTCTTTTAGAACTACAAACCAATTTGTAATAAACTTATGTCCCTGATAAGCGCCGAATGTTGCACATTCAAGCCCCTTAACTCGCATAATGTTGCACACTCCTCCCAAATTCAAGGACCCTGGAACACCTACAATTTCATGCGTCATTAGAAACACTGAGATTGAGAAAGCTCTCATTGACTTAGGAGCTGGTGTAAATTTGATTCCATACTCAGTGTATCAGCAACTTGGCTTAAGGGAACTGAAACCGACAAGTACTGTCTTGCAACTGGTTGACCGATCCATCAAGAAACCCCGAGAAATTGTAGAAGATGTCATTATCAAGGTGGAAAAGTTCTACTATCCAGTTGATTTCATTGTTCTTGACACAGAACCTGTCCCTTATCCAGAGAAGCAAATTCCTGTCATCCTAGGGTGTCCTTTCCTCGCAACAACCAATGCATGCGTAAATTGTCGGACAAGAGTAATGAAGATTTCCTTTGGGAATATGAAGATCCGGCTGAACATTTTCACTGCCTTCCATAATGCACCTGATCAAAAGGTCTGTTTCTTCTTGGATGCCATTGGAGACAATGTTGAAGATCCACCGCCTGAGTTTCTATCTGAAACCCCATCATGGAGAAACCCACCAGAGCCGATGCCCCTTACTTCAAGTACTCCCTCACCTGATGACAACCCCACATGGGACATATTTCATTCAGAGGTTATTGAAGTGGACTTCATTCGGGTGGACAATTTTTATGCAAGTTCCTAGGCTGCCCCGGTTTTTGAGGAACCCCACAGAGACAAAAGGTTGATCATGGAACCAGTTCGAGACAAACATCTAGAGTATTGCCATAGTGAATCTCAAGTCCTTTCAGCTGAAAGAAGAAATCCTGGGATATTAAGAAGAATCTTCCTCCTTGTGGAATGCTACATGATCATAAAGAAGAAAGGGGTGGAAGAGTTTGATTGGACTTCTGAAGGATCGAGGTAAGATCCTTCGGGACTCGGACTTACTTTGAGCCATACCTCATAGGATCAAGCGCAGACCCTGTGCGCTTGACTCCTCACTTCACCAAGGTACATGATCTTCATCCAGGTTTATTTTATCCATTGTAGTCTCATTCTTTGATTATATTTTTTTACAACAATGTGTGCACTTGATTGGTATTTGGTTGGAGTATCACTCTACTTTTCAGGACATGTGTTGTTGCATACAAGTTTGGGGGTATGATATACCCACATCTGCGCATCCAGGTATTCATATACTCTTGATCTTATTTTTCAGTTCTGTACATACATTTGGGACAATGTATGATTCAAGTTTGGGGGTATGGAAAAACAAAATACTGTCCAAAATTGTTGTTATGTCATTCTTAAGCATGTGGTTGAGCTATGATTTTGGTTTGAATTTCATTGGTAGGCTTAAAGTTATGAACACATGATCATTTGACTTAGGAATTTTGAGTCTTGTTATTTACTTTTGGCAACATGAGATGCGCTTGTTTCAATTTAATACTTTATTGAGCACACTAACACATGTTTGTGAGGTATGAAATTTGAGACAATTATATTTGTTTTCAATGTTTTGAATTTGGTTGGATGACATATTGAATGAATAACCTTGGCATGCATAATAAGAAAAAAAAAAAAAAAAAATCAAAGTTGAGTTTTTCACCAAGTAACCAGACATCTTGCCTCATTAAGCAATGAGTGTTTGCGTCAAAAAGTGAGAAGTTTGATTTGATTAATAATATGGCTAGCTTAGCTTTGTAGCCTTTTTTACTCAAGTTAGTAAGTCTTTAGGGGTGTCTTTACACCTAGTGCCCTAAAGCCATTTGGTTTGGGATTCATTGGCCTAACATTCGATACATGGGTCAACTAGAAAGCTTAAGGGAGCATTGCAAAGCTTGCTTAATAATAAAAAAAAAAAAATGTATGTTGTGGTTGTTTTTTCTTATAGGAAGTCCAATAAATTATGAGATGTCGATTCATTTATGTTGGAATTATTTTGAAGCCCCATGATTGTGTGTTAGTTCACTTTGCACCAATTGAAATTTGTTATATCTCAACCTGCCATTTGTAAGTGATTTGACTTGAAAATTTCTTGGAATTTTGAAGATGAAGTTTATCACTTTAAGCTTGCTAATGAATGAGAACCATTATTTTTGTGATACTTTATTCTTTTGAATGACAAAATGATGAAATGTTTGTGGGTACCATTCCTGGAAAACCCTCACAAAACTCCACTCGTCCTCAAGGGAATTCCTAAGGGTTTAAAAGGCTTGTTGCATATGCTAAATACAACCGTACATCCCACAAAAGCTGGATTTATCTTTATGTTTTTCAGTTTATTTTCTGTTTTGTATTGCTAAGGGATTAGCAATATGTAAGTTTGGGGGTGTGATAAGCGCCGAATGTTGCACATTCAAGCCCCTTAACTCGCATATGTTAATTCTTTAGCATTGTTATTTGTTTGATTTTGCTTTGTTTTTGTGTTTCAGGTCAAATGCAAGAGTTCCATTGGAAATTGGGCTAAAAGGGACAAGTTGGCATCATTCTGTAGCTGTGAACAATCACAGCTGCACCTGTGATCGATCACCCAAAGTCTAGGATTGATCAATCGCCCAAAGCCTGTGATCGATCGCACTCGGGCGTGCACAACACGGAAATCGCCTTTTGACAGCATGAACTTAGTTTTCAGTCTCCCAATTGGACTGGGAGACTGACCTAAGATTGTAATTAGGGTTTTAGGGTTTCTAGGATTTCTTAGTCCCTATAAATAGGCTCTTAAACATTGTAAGAGGAGGCCGGTTTTCCTAGAGTGAAATTCAGAACTTGTTTGTAGAGCTTAGAAGATCATGAGTGGCTAAACCCTTTGTAGGGTACCGATGTAGCTCTTTCCAAGCACAATGATGATTGTATTTGATTTTAGTTTATTCAATTTATGTATGTTGATTGCATAACTATGAGAATTGCAACATTTGATTTATGTTTTTAATATTAATTGCAATTGTTCTTCATTTACAAAATCAATATTTGCGAAATTCTATTCTTTTCTTAGAAATTATTTTGCATGTATTGAACACAAATCAACCTTATTTTCTGTAATTATAAGATTGATGGTTGTGTAATGGTTTTAACAGACATATGATTAATAGGATTAAGATAGGCCATACCTAGGGAAGACGGGTCATACTACACCCTAGTTTAGTGTAATTTAGGTAAGACGATCCGTGCCAACCGAAGATGGGTTATGCTATTCCATTAATTGTATGAAACTTATTAAAGGGTTTTATAGTTCATACCTAGGGAAGACGGGTTGTGCCGCATCTTAGTGGTTAGGTGGATGATCCATGCCAACCGAAGATAGATTATCCTTATCCTTTGATATTGTACTTTCTTATTCTTTTATAACATGCATATTCTGAGTTTCTAGAATTAAATATGGTTACCATTGTTGTGCGGATTGTGGTGAAGTCGATACCTTACTTCTCTCTCTCATATATTTACTCTTAATCTTACGTTTACTTTTATGCACTTAAATTTCACAAACAATCAACTCTCTTTTGTTAATTAGGTTAAAATCAGTCTTTTGAATTTAGTATTGAAACTCCTACAATCTTTGAGGTTCGACACCCTCAATATAGCCATATCCTACGGGATTCGTTCTATTGCAAATAGTATTTTATTATTGATAATTTTTTATCACGAAATTACCACATCAGTCCTCAAAGCTATTTACATGGCCTTAATAGGATTAATGTCACGTAAGCAGTTTTGTCACGTTATATACTAATTTTTTAATTTATTAAAAAAACAAATGAGGTGGCTCGCATGATGAAAGGTGACCGCACAGTAAATAAGGGTGTTTGGGAAACTGAAAAGCCATCCCTCTGCAGGGTGGCGAGAGTAGAGGGCGGCGTAAATGAAATAAAAATTAAATACATTAAAAGTAGGATTTAAAAATTGAAGGATTAAATTAAAATTGCAAAAAAAAAAAAAAGAAGAAGTAAGAATAACCCAAATTAATAGCTATTAAAAAATATAAATTTATATTTTAGCTACTCATTTTTTTATACGCGCTTCATTACATACTGTCATACTCTATTCTACTATTTATATATATATATTTAACAATACTTTATATTTTTAAATATTCTTTCACGTCGAAGAGAATTAAAAAAAAAAAGGAGACAGAAAAAAAAA
>CM017325.1:36430853-36542465 GCA_006937295.1 Carpinus fangiana
AAAAAAAAAAAAAAAAAAAGGAAACTTCACTAATCCTTTTGAACTTTCGCGATTTTTGCAAACACCCTTCAACAGTAGGCCTTTGGGGGTGCCACAGAACCCCTAAAGGCCAAACATATAAAAAAAAAAAATTCCCAAAAATAAAAAAAAATTCCAAGGATATAATGTTGTGTATGATAAACTTTAATAATGCTGAAATTTAATACATGCGCGTGGTAACAAAAAAAAATTCTTATTTAATACATATATATAGTAAACTTTAATATCCGTATGATTGTTTATTTTGTCGTTTAATGTTTATAAACTTTGATTGTCTCTTACAAGGTCGTAATTTAACTTGAAAATTTTAGGTTCATGAATAAACTTTAAGTTTATGAATGAATTAATTTAACTTGTTGAGAGCTTCGATTTAGATTTGATACTTGATGATTTTGTATTTTTAAGAGATTGTAAAGTGCAGTTCTAGACACTTTTTTGTATTTTTGATATAGTGCCGACATGTTACATTTATAATATATCAATTTGAGCACATATTTATGATCTTTTATAAACATTTTTTTGTGATGCATATATTGTGTGAATTACCATATTTTTTGTGACAAAAAAAAATTACCATATTTTTAGGGTGGAAAACATTTTAGGACGCCAAAAAAATTTTAACGGCACCCCCAATATAAATTGTCTGGCTCCGCCACTGCCCCTCAATGTTCAAAAACTCTCACTTAGGTATATCAAAGTTTGGTTTTTTCTCACTTTGCCCATTCCTTTAGGATTTTATGTGAAATTCTAACGGAATCATTCGCAATGCCAATTTTACCGCTGACTCTAAAACTACACCATTTTGGGTCCCAAAACTATAACACACACCTAGCCCAAAACGACATCGTTTTGGCAATTAATTTTTTTTTTTAAAAGAAAAAGAAGAAAATCGGGGGTGGCAGAGGCCAAAATGGGGTGGTCCGGCCACCCCATTTTTGGCCAAGGGGTGGCTGGAGCCAGCCACCAACGGCTGGCCTGGGGGTAGTTCGACCACCCCCATGGCCAAGGTGGTGGTCCGGTCACCCCCAAAAGGCAAAAAAAAAAAAGGATTTTGGCTTTTAGGGGTGGCCAAACCACCTCCAAGGGCCTGGAAGTGGCCGAAGGCTTTGGCCACCCCTTACGGCTGGTATGGGGGTGGCTGAAGGCCCTTGGGGGTGGTCTGGCCACCACCAAAACCCATTTTTTGTTTTGTTTTGTTTTTTTTTTTTGGCCTTTTGGGGGTGGGAGCCACCCCCGATTTTTTTTAATATATAATTATAACAATTTTTTATTTATAAATAAGGGTAAATTTGAAATTTTTACAAAGTTTAAGGGTATAAAGGTCTTTTAGACATTTGATTGTTTGATTTAACTGTAAAATCCTAACGGAATGGGCAAAGTGAGAGAAAACCAAACTTTGATATATTTAAGTGAGTTTTTGAACATTGATGGAGTATTTGTAAAAATTGCGAAAGTTTAGAGGGGTTAGTGAAGTTTTCCAAAAAAAAAAAAAAAAAATTGTAATGTGAGCAGTAAATAGGAAAAAAATGTTAAAATAACTACTTTATTACATACAAAAATAACTCATAATAGTCAAATTAATTATTATAAAGCATTTGACCATTCTGCTTAAGATTGCCGTTAAAATATAATATGAAATAGTTATATACAAGTTTCACTCAAGTGCTCGTTCAATTTCTCCATGGTCGCTTCTTTGTGTTAAGATGATGTTCCTCCATAAGTCCACACTGACTCGGATGGTCCCACCATCGGAGAAAATATGACTTAGATAGTAGAAACAAGCAAAGGGCTATTCGGAAAATGAGAATTACAAGAAAATAAATAACAAAAGAGACCGAACTTTTATAAGAACGGTTGAAAATGGGTTGAAAATAAATAACAAAAGAAACAAATTTTTTTTTTTTTTAAGGAAATATCAAACTTTATTAATTTGAAACATGAACTTATTCTGTACATACAATATTCATCACTGACAAAGAAAAATTATCATGCCATATTTGTTTCATCTCACTAGTTAAAGCTATTCGAGCTAACTTATGTGCAGCCCCCCCATTTTGTTAAGAACAACAAAAAATAAGTTAAATAAATAATATAGCCTATCAAGCAAATTGATAACGCCGGTGAAGATAGTTAAATATGGTAACGTTTACCAAACAGAACCAAAAGGGTTACCAAATGGAATAAAACCCAAAGATTATATACTCAACTGGCTAAATGTGGATTTTCTCATACGGAGGCTTTTCTCACTCTAGGCTTTTCTCGCTCTAGGCTTCTCTCTCTTTCTTCCTGAAAGATTTTTTTATTTTCATCTTCTTTTCCTCTTATTTTTCGTTTTACTTTTCGTTTTCCGTCTTCTTCTTTTGTCGTTTGTTCTATGTTTTTCTTGGCCTCGTCCTCTGCTTTGCTTTCCTTCTGGTCTGATTGTGCAATATAGCTTCTTCAATGATGGATCAAACTAATCTTCAAGCTCTCATCGCTGAAACAGAGGCTTTGGGTTGGGATAAGCCGGACTTTTTGGTGCCTTACGATGGGGTCCTTGCTCCACAGGACCGGTTTGCTTTTGTTGGAAAACTGCTGGCTCAAAAAACCCATAACAGTTCTCACGTTCGTTCTACTCTCTTATCTGTGTGGAGCTTTGCTAAGCCTTTCTCTATGGAGGTTTTGGAGCCAAATAAGTATTTATTCACTGTTTCACATGAGTCTATACCAACGCATTCTTGAGCTAGGGCCATGGACGATTAAGGGTGCTTCAGCCCTGGTCCTCTGAGCTGGCCATTGATGAAGTTAAGCCTCAGTTTTGTGCTTTTTGGGTGCAGATACATGAACTTCCACGGCAGTTTATGACTACAAAAAATGTTATTCGTATAGGTAAAGCTATTGGAGACATTTTGGAACTGGACAATAATAATTCTTCTGGGATTATCAGTCGTCCATTTATTCGAATGAAAATCGAAATCAATACTTCCTTGCCTCTTTCTTCTGGATTTTATATGCCTTGTGAGGGGACGAAGCCTCGGTGGATAGCTTTCAAATATGAACATTTGGATGAGTATTGTTCATCATGTGGTCTTATTGGCCATATAAAAAAATTCTGCTCTGCTCCTCCATCAAAACGAACTCCAGAAAAATATAAGTTTTGTCTGCGGGCTGCTCCCTATGTTTGTCCCAGCTTGATGCCTCAGCCTCAACAAGAAGACTCTGACTCTGGTATTTCTTTTGCAGCCTTTGTGGGGAATTCTCCAAGTTGTTTGTCTCCTTCACGTCCTTTAGATCCTCCATGCAGTAACTTTGGGCAGCTTGTACCACGTAACCAGATGGATTCTCATGGTTCCTCAACCAACTTGTTTAGCTTGCACCACGTGGACTCTTCGGGCAGCTTAGTTCCATCTCAACCGAATCAGTTATTCCAACAGTGGGAATCCTCCTCATATCAGCAACCTCTTGGTCGTTTTCCATCAAAAGGTACACCTCATGTTATCTCTTTGAAATCTAAGCAACTTGATTGGCCTTATCCTTCATTAAATGACCCCACTAGCACCCCTTATCTCTATCAGTTCATGCCACCTACTACGCAGCTGGCTCCTTGTTCCTCTTCTAGAAGCCATCCCACGACAAATTCCCCTGCAGGATCTTTTCCTTCCCTTATGTCCCATGAACCTGGTCTCTTTAACACTTTTCTACATAATTGGGCCCAAAACCCAAATAATCCTAGCCTATTGGACAAGTCTCCACCTCCATTCCAAGTGAGCTCCAATGCTAATAATTTCAGCCCATCCTTTGTTGAGCCCATCTTTAAGCCTTCTTTCAATCTAACACTCAACAGAAAATTGTCCACCCACAAACACTCACGTTTCCGGCCTTATGAATTTTCTCGTCCACTTAATGCCATTTCTCATCCTGCTAGCCATCACGATTCCCATATTATAGATGATCCCCAACCTTTTTTACCTATTCCCTTACATACTCCAGCCATCTCCACTCAGACAGAAAAAAATGATACTCTTTCACCCACTTCACCTTTGAACACTTCATCTTGTTCCCCTCTTACTCCTAAACCCAGTTCTCTTCCTTTTGATGTTCCTGCTATTTTTTCTAGAGGAAAGGGTAAATCCAAGCTGATTTTGGATGAATATGATCTTCCATTGGCTCAACTGAAAAAAGCAAAAACTGAGAAGCTAGTTTCTAATAGCTTTATTTCTGATATTTCTGATATTGAGGGTGCTGCCCTTTCCCTCACAAAGCTGCATGGTGATCCATTTTTCAAGGGCCCGGTTCATAAATTTTTAACCACTCCTATACTTGATCGTCATGGCCATATGGTGGATTTTATGCCTCCTTATGGAGGTGGTTTCGATGCTGATGATATATATCCTGTGGTGCCATCCAAGAACACCTGTCCACTGTATATTCCTGTTGTCTGTGGAGCTTCCTCTATTTTACAGGTACCATGTACTTCTATGTCAGCTTCTATGGATGGGTCTGGCTTGTCCTCCGATCACATGGACATTTCCCAAACTCATGTTTCTCCGGCTGTCGTGGCTGTTCCACAAGAGCCTTTCAAACGTCGGTTTTATAGGGCCTCCAGGGGAAACCGTTTGGTGTCTACTATTTTGGGGCCTGCTGCAGCTTTGAATCTACCTACTGAAGCTCGTGATGTGACTTCTTTATCTGATGTGGATATTTTGGAGGAGGGCCCGTTGAGGCCTCCTCCGCAGGTATGAAACTCCTAGCCTAGAATTGCAAAGGGTTATCCCGTGCCTCTACAATTCGCAGTTTAAGGGGTAAGGTTCACAAATATTCTCCTGAAATCATTTTTTTGTCAGAAACTAAAACTCAATCTGCGGCTGCTATTGTAATATTAAATAATCTTGGTTACTTTTTGATGTCGCATGTTTCCTCTATTGGTTCTAAATGGGGACTTTTGTTGGCTTGGCGACATGGTGTGGATTTAGATTGTTTTTCATCTTCTGTTAATACAATAAATGCTTGGTGCTATTCTGATCCCCCTAACAAACCATGGTTGTTGTCTTGTATTTATGGACCTCCTGAAAAAGCTAACAACTTGAAATTTTGGGACTGTCATGTGAGTGAGAGGAAAGATTTTCATAGGCCTTGGCTTTGTATTGGTGATTTTAATGTTATTTTATCTCAGTCTGAAAAATATGGGGGTAGGCCTTTTGCATGTTCTTCTCATGATCCATTTCGAGGTTTTTTGGATTCTTTTGGCATGATTGATTTAGGATTTTCTGGAAATCCCTTCACATGGTCAAATAAGCGTCAAGATCATCATCGTATCAAAGAACGCCTGGATCGTGGTATTGCAAATCCCAAATGGGTCCATCTATTCCCTCATTATGCAGTTCAACATCTTCCTGCTCAGACTTCTGATCATAATCCTATCCTTTTAAACACATCTCCCTCCGATCTCACCCTTTCTCGACCTTTTCGATTTGAAGAATTCTGGACTTTTGATTCTTCTTGCAACTTCGTTGTCTCTAAGGCTTGGCTTAAAAGTTTTCATGGTACCTCTGACTTTGTTCTCTTGAAGAAGCTTAACGCTACTAAATTGGCTCTAAAATTTTGGAATTCTCAACATTTTGGCAATATTTAGAAAAAGATTGCCTCCTCTCTTTGCCAACTTGATTTCATTCAACAATCCTCTCCATCAACTCTAGCCTCTGAACAGGAGGGGCTTCTTAAAAAATCTTTGGATGATCTTCTTATTCAAGAAGAATCGCTTTGGAGAAATAAATCTAGAGAAGTTTGGCTCACTTGCAAAGACTTGAATACAAAGTTTTTTCATACATCGACCATCATCAAACGACGACGAAATGCTATTGACTTTCTCAAGCTCCCCTCAGGGAGCTGGTCCTCAGACAGGCAAACTATTGGTAACTGTTTTACTAATCATTTCAATGAATTATTCTCCTCTTCTGATCCTATTATAGATGAGGATCTGCTGTCTCTTTTTGATAATTGCATATCAACTAATGCTAATGATTCTCTCTGTGCAATTCCTTCGGAGCATGAAATTTTTTCTGTCTTGACTAGTATTGGTTCTACGAAAGCCCCGGGTCCGGATGGCTTCACAACTCTTTTTTATAAGAAATATTGGCATATTGTTAGAGAGGTTGTTCTTGCCTGTATCTGGGACTTTTTTTGGAAATAATCGGCTTCTTCAGGATCATAATCATACTTTTATAGCTCTTATTCCCAAACAATTGGGCGCTTCTACAGTTCATCAATTTCGTCCTATCAGTTTGTGCAATATCATATATAAGCTCATATCGAAGATTCTTGCCAATAGATTTAAAGCTCATCTCCATCTTTTTATTTCACCTTATCAATCAGCTTTTGTGCCTTCCAGGAATATTCAAGATAATACTATTATGGCTCATGAGCTGTTTAATGTCATCAATTCAAAAAAGGGCCGTGGCAGACTGATGGCTATCAAGATTGACATGGAAAAAGCGTTTGATTGTATGGAATGGAGTTTTATTTTAGCCATTTTATCCAAGCTGGGGTTTCATTCAACTTGGGTTAATTGGGTTAGAATTTGCATTACTTCTCCCCCGTTTTCTATTCTCATTAATGGAAGCCCGTTTGGTCAATTTTCTCCAGAACGAGGTCTGCGTTAAGGGGATCCTTTATCTCCATTTCTATTTATTTTAGGAGCGGAAGTTATATCTCGTCTTCTTCTTCGGCAAGACTCTAATGATATTCTTCAAGGTATCAAAATAGCCCGTAATTGTTTTGCGGTCTCTCATCTCTTATTTGCAGATGATCTCATTCTCTTTACAAAAGTTACTTATGCAGAGGCAGTTACTCTTCAATCTTGTATGGATATATATTGCCGTTGGTCTGGACAGGCTATCAATTGTTCAAAATCATCGATTCATTTTAGTAAGAATACGGCCTCCTCTACCATTACTAGCATTAGTGGTATTTTTCCTTTCAAGCGAGCTACTGTTTCTTCTAAATATTTGGGTTTACCACTTTTATTTGGGAAGGCAAAAACGGCTTCTTTTAAGGATATTTTGGGAAAAGTCTCTGGGAAAATTGAGGGATGGCGTGCAAAAACCTTGTCTCAAGCTGGGCGTTCAGTGCTTATTAAATCGGTGGCGGCAACTATTCCTTCTTATGTCATGAGCTCTTTCTTGCTTCCGACTTCTATAAGCTCATCTTTGGACCGAGCTTTCAAAAATTTTTGGTGGGGATTTCCGAAGGAAAAAACTAGAAATCTCTCCCTCAAATCCTGGAACTCTATTTGTTTACCAAAGGAAGAAGGAGGTTTGGGTTTTCGGCGTGTGCATGACTTCAATCTGTCTTTTATTTCAAAGTTGGGTTGGAAGTTGCTTTCAAATTCTGATTGTCTTTGGGTTAATCAACTCCAGAAGAAATATATAAAATATGGTAGTTTTATATCTTCTCCGAATGTTTCTTCCTCTTCATGGATCTGGAAAGGTATTCAAAAAATTAAGCCTTTAATATCTGTTGGGGCTTGTCTGACAGTTTCTAGGACCTCTACTGCTTCTATCTGGACGACAAATTGGGTCCCTTCTCTTCCATCTTTCAGGCCTTTACCAAAGTTCCCTTCCAACAGGAATCCAAGGGCTCTTCTAATACGTGATTTGATAGATCCAACTCTTTCTAGTTGGAAAGCTCCTGCTATCAACTCTTTGTTTGACCCAATTTCAGCCCAAGCTACTCTCAAAACTCGTATTTCTACGGAATTTGCCCCGACTTATTTTTGGACTCCTTCTACATCTGGGAAATTCTCTGTTTCATCCGCATATAGTTTTATCACTGGATCCAATACAAATTCTTCAATTTCTTCATTTCGGCCTCAGTTTTGGAAGTCTATATGGAAGTTGAAACTCAATAATAGGCTCCGATTATTCTTGTGGAAAATCGCTTGGAATATTTTCCCTACAAAAGAACGGCTAGGTCAATTATTTCATGTCAATCTGGACTTTTCATGCCCCCTTTGTAAGATTGCAGACGATTCCCTTCAGCATCTCTTTTTCGACTGTATTTTTGCTAGGATTGTTTGGCGTCATTCATTCTGGCCTCTGGATTCTACAAAGTTTAATTTCTCTTCTATGGTGGATTGGATTGAATTAATCATTTCTCCGGTTAGTTCTCTTGGAATCCCTCAGGCAGATTGTCATAGATTTCAGATCTTTGCCTCGGTGGCATGTGATATTCTCTGGTACTATAGGAATCAAGCTTTTCATAATGATTTCACTTTTGTGGCGAGAAATGTTTCTATGCATATAAATAAAATTGCTCTAGAGCACTTTCAAGCCTGGCAGTCTGTCTCCTCTGCTCCAGTGGAAAAATGGATTCCTCGGGCGCCAAATTGGGTCAAAATAAATTTCGATACAGCCATTAGAGACTCATTCTCTGCTCAGGCGGCTGTATGCAGAAATTCTGATGGGAAAATTCTACATTTATCTTCACTTATCAGCTCTCCATGCTCTGTCAATGAAGGTGAAGCCTTGGCAGAACAATTGGCTATTTCTTTAGCTTGTTCTTTCAACTTTGATCGGTTTATTCTTGAAGGCGACTCTGCAGTTGTTATCCAAGCTCTCAACCAGTCTTCATCCATTTTAGATTGGAGGATCTCTCCCATTATTTTGAACTCTTTGGATACTATTCCCTCTACTTCTTTTTGGGAAGCTAGAAAGGTTAATAGAAGTGCAAACTTCTGTACCCACTCAGTGGCACGTTCGGCCGCAGCCAGTTATCATACTGGCAGCATTCCCTTTTCTTATTCTACTCCCACTTCTCTCACTCTAGCTAGTGGGATTGATCCTGATGTATCTATTTTGTAGTTGTTTTCGCTCTTGGTTTTCCAAGGCGATTTTATATATAAAAAAAAAAAAAACTGGCTAAATGTGTTATTTAAAGAATTACAAAGCAATGGGAACTGGGAAGTGGAGCCCAATATGGTTCAAGGCCCAAACTTTAAATTTACAATTAGTCGACCGTTTAAGCGCCTCTCTCTCACTATAACGGTCCTATTATTCTCTGCGACTGAAAGATTTTTGAATTTTCTTCTTCTTTCTCTTCTTCTTCTTCTTCTTCTTCGGTTACTTGACCATTCCGAGCCCGTCGCGCTATACAGCGGTCTTATTTTTCTCTGCTACGGAAAGATTTGAATTTTCGGCTTCGTCATCTTCTTGTGCCATTCGCTATGGGCTCGAATGAACGCTCCGATGTCTCCTCCGAACGCCGAAAATGGGACAAGATCTTCAATGGCCTGGTACACATGCTGCAGATCCAACAGGGACAGCTCGAGACCCTCGCCAAAGAGCGGAAACTCCTCGAAGATTGCGTCAGAATGCAACACGAGCGATGGATCTCCGATGCTCGTCTCTACGAGGGCCAGATTTCTCAGGTAATTCTCAAAACGATTCGAAGGTTGTTTTGGATTTTGGAGAATGGCTTGGGAATTTGGAATTAGGGTTTCGGAGAATTTTTTGAGGTCTACGCTTTTGGATGGTTTCTGAGGGATTTTTTCTGGTAATTTCTTGTGTAGATGAAGGGGGAATTGGTAGCCCAACAGATGACACTCTCGCTCGAGGCGGCCAGGTCAGGTTTTGTGACGAGTTTGAAGCGGAGAGAGGCTTTTCTCGAGAAATTGAAACTAGGTTAGTGTATCTACTTGTATTTCTACAAATTTGAATTAGGGGTTTTCCAGTTTTCTTTGTTGCACAACAAACACCGACACACAGAGAGCACAAAGACCTAAGCTTTGTTTGAACTCTGATGAGTTCTCCAAAAAGAAAAGAGTTTTGAGGATTTTTGTGTATTTAAAAAGTACGATAGCTGTTATATCTTCCTGTGATTCCTAAGCAATTAAATGCATCATTGATTTCTTCCAATTTATCTAATTTAGGGTTCGGAACGAAAAATAGTTATATATATGTGTGTGTGTGTGTGTGTATGTGTCCCAAATTGTGGTTCTAAGGCTGATATATTGTGTGTGTTGTGTTGTGCTGTGTTGTAAGATTGACTAATAACTTTTTGCCTTTCTTTGATGTCCAAATTGACATGGGTGTTAATTGAATTGAACATGCACGCCCAAAGTGGTATCTCATTCTAATAAGTTATGATGGACACAGGGCCTATAGTATTTCTTTTAAGTTCGATACAATTTTTTATGTAAAATTTGAGTCTTGTTTTCTTCTCCACCACATTTCCATGTGTTATTTTGTGTATGTGGGCTTGGAAGTTTTGTTTACCATTGTCTAAGTGCTCCATTGTGGTTTTCTTTTCCATTATTGCAGAAGATGCAGAAACTGAGTTGGCGGATTTCAAAGCGTGGTTTGACTACTTCTCTCGTGAATCCAGTGACCCAAAAGTATGTTCCACCACAATTTTGCTGAAATATGTTTTGTATTTTCATTTTAATGTTATTGATAGCTTTCAATTTTCACAGGTTCTTTACCTGAGAAACGGCAGTGATATGCAGGGAGAAGAGCGGCGTTCTAAGATATTGGAAGGTGAAATAAGGAGATTAAAGAGTGAATATGAGAAGCTTGCCTTGGAAAAGAGTTCTGAGGTATCTGCACTGGTGGCAGAGAAGAAATTCGTGTGGAATCAGTATAAAATTATGGAAAATGACTACACTAGTAAATTAGGGAGTAATCGTGCTGAAGTTGCAAAAGCAAATGAGACAATAGAGAAACTTCTTTCCAGGGTGGAGCAGCTGCAGTCACTGAGCCATGAAAGGGATGAAATGATTGCAAGATTGAGAAATAAAGTGGCTGAGATGGAGGCTGAGACAAATAAATTGAATGAAGCAACTTCCAGAACCTCCCAGAAGTTGGATTTGTTAAAAAAGTCTAAAAGTTCTTCAGTCACACCTGTGTTAAATTGTTGTACGGCTAGAGCTCAACGATCTTGTGTGGTAGCCAATAAGAGCGGCAGCAATAGAAGTAATATCACTGTCAAAAAAGAATCATCTACTGCACAATTTCCTGATTCTGAAAAGGTAATTGTGAATTAGTTTTCTTTACCATAATGTAGCTATAATTATTATACCCAGCTACTGCTAGATGATACTTGACCCAGTGAAAGTCCCTAGGATATTTTCATCTGCTTCATTTAATACAGAAACCTTTCACTGTTTATGTCATGGATGAGCGTTGAGTGCTACATCTTCTCTTGAAGTTTCTTGTTGAAATGTTTGAGTTGAATGGATCTCACTAGCAGGAACAGGTTTTGGTGCATGATACAAATCTTACTTTGAATAAATTTAATCTGAAGCAATCTGACAATGACTATAATATCCTAAATAAAAATTACAATTAAATGATACTAGTATCAGCTGGCTACCTAACATAAATAGGTGAGAGTTGCATCATACAAAATGTTGTCTGCATCATAAACTTTAGAGGTTAAATAATTTATTTATGAAGTTTTAACTTCACAGTGCCAACTCGCTCTTCATTACAAACTCACTCTTAGTTATCATAACAGAGAATAGGCATAAAGCGTGATAAGTAGGTACCTTTTTTTATATCTCTAGCTCAGTGTTAGAGCAGAAACCTGTTGGTATCATTGTTTTGCATCTAATGTACATGGTCAAAATTGAACTTCCATTGGCATTTTCCTTGCGAATTCTGTATGATTGCACTCAATTATGTAATAATATGTACATGAAATGGTTCATGTATTAATACATACACAAGTACATAGAAGAGAGGAAAGAGATCTTATTTGTCTTATCCCATTGTGCTTTTGTTGGACACGAAATGAAAGGATAATATGTCAACCACTTCCTTCTTTGTTGACCAGGGAAGCAGATTTTTAAAGAGAAAAGGAGTTGATGTTTTTCCCATTTCAGAGACCCCAAAATTGTTCTCATCCGACTTCAAGGTTCCCAAGCTGAAGACACATCTAAGATGACCCCTGAATAACATTTTCCCGCCTTTTGATTTTTTTTATAGGGTTACAGGGTAGCTAGTCATTGTAGGGCTTCACTGGTGGCTATTGTTATAATTCTTAAATTCTTTTGTTATTTGTAATTACTTTTTTAGTCTTAGTCTGGGGCAAGCTGGTGCTGCTCTGATGAATCTTTAATCAATGTAAACTGTGTAATGTAAAATAGTTTTTTTTAGGATCTAACATATTCTTTTTTCTCTCCCGTCTTTGCATTCTTTAAGTCTTTCTTTTACTTCCACAAGCATTATTCTAGCTCATGTCTCTGGACTCGTTCTATTCTAAAATGCCTTCATGTCCCAAGCTGCCAAATCCGTGAAGCACAGTAGTGTAGGCATCGATCATATCCATTCTATGTTAAAGAATTTCAAGTTGGTGTATTTAACAACGTAAATTTACGTGTCTTTTAAAAATTTCAAACGATATGATATTATATACATTGTTATATGCATTAACTTTAATTTTAAAGTCCAAGCTCTATTTTTACATTTATGGATATTCAAGGAAGACCGATATCCTCCCCATTCAATTGGATCAAGGTTTTGCTTGAATTAAGGCTTCTTGCATGTTGATCAATCAAAAGCGACTCCCAAGTGACTTGTATGGGGTAATGGCACTGGAATTGAAATTCAATGCAATAGGTGCAATGTTTTTTATATGAGTCGTGAACCATTTTGAAAAGTTAATAATAAGAGTTAATTAGTGCTTAGTGAAGACTTTTGAGTTAAGCCCTTTAACAAACTTTAAACCGATATGTTCGGATCCGAATTCCTACCAATTTGTAACCTAAATTGCTAAAAATTTGAGCAAAATATTTAAGAGAATTCTTATAAGGCTTGTCTGCCCAAACAGATGGGTGGACCACCTAAATCTTATTTATGCAAATAGGCTCTAAGTATTTTCATATAACAATCTCTCCCCCAAATTAATTAGTACGCATAATATGATGAACCCCAAATTGGTGGCCACCACTTGGAATGAAAATAAGACTGGTAAGAGAGCATAAGCACAAGCAAAAGTAGCAGCAATCCCAGGCCCCAAGGCATTGGAGGCAAGCTCTGGGCTTGATGAACGGCATCAATCTTTGTTATCGGGGCAAGAATCACAATCCTGCCGTACTTGGTGATCATGTGCATCACAAAGATGAGCAGCAAAGGCAATAAGAAGAGAAAAAACTTGAAGTTGATGATTGTTTGGTGCATCTGTGACTTGTAGTTTGTATAAGAGGAGAGCAACAACAGAAGAACCATGATGCCGGCAATGGTGAGTAGAGGCATCGGAGGTGGAGATATGGAGTGCAGGGTTTGCTCCGTCCACCCTTGCTTCCATGCCGGACCCCTTCTTTCCCTCAAAAACCAACCCATGATCTTCTCTCTCTGAGCTTTCTCTCTACGTGCCTCTGCTAGCTATTGTGAGAAGGTTTTATAACGCTCGGTTGTGATTTGCTTTGGCATAGATTCTATCTCAGCCGACCTTTCTTTTGGACTGATGCCCACCGAGTTGGGATTGATGCCAATACGATAACTTTAGCCTTTAGGAAATAACTTTTAACCTCTTAAGAGTTTGGCTTTTATTTCAAATCAAATCCAGACCGTTCAATTGCATCAATTAATTCTACACAACTTGTTACAATTTAAATCCTCGATAATCTAATTACACTTATAGTTCTAATTAGATATAAAAAATAAATAAAAAAAAAAAATCTTCCATTTGAATCGCTTTTTGGCTTTCAAAAGTGAAAGCATATACTCATTTAGTTTTTCATATAATCTTTTAACTTCGAATCCACCTTCTTCACCTAATATTGATGTTTATTGTTCTCTTTTGTTAAGATATGGGAGCATAAAACAAAGGAACATATTCTGGTATATATATGGTTTTGTCACTTGGCACCGTTGTGTTTCAGATTTTGGGACACATGGCAAATATGAAATGAAAGCATTGAAAGGGAAGGTATGTATGTCAGACGAGGATTTCTTTTAATTCTACTGAGGGAGGGGGATTATGGCCACGTGTCCACAACCGCTGCGCGGTGGAGGGGTGGGGGGGTGGGGGTGGGGGAGGAGATTTTGTCACGACTCACGAGCACTGCCTTTTAGTAATGGGCCGAGTTTAGGGCTAATATTGGAGAAAACCAGTCCGGGTTGAATTCGGAATTGGGTCTTGTAAGCCTGGACCACCCATAAAGTCCAACCACATTCAACTCTAAAAATTAAGCTTTTGCTTCTATTTATTATTAAACTTGACCTCGTATTTCTGCTTTGGCCTAAAAAAACACAAAAAAAACAATTCGGGATTCATCTCTTTGTGCGTTATTTATTATTATTATTATTTTTAGTATAATTTCATCATCATTCATTTAAACAAATCATTTGGAGCTCTAAATTGCTCTTGAAAAACACCAATACAACAAAAAATTTCTTCTATTTAGATCCCATCCCTGATATGTTTTACCCCGGTCTTTGCTAACCTATGGCTACAATAAAGTTAGCTTTCCTTTTGATATGACAGATTTAGCAATTTCAAAATTATCTCCTATGTTTTATCGATATCTGTTCTAAATTTACTTATTTTTTTTAAGAGTATTGACTACTTGCAACAAATCATTCTCCAAAATAATACTTTGTAATCCCAAATTTCTGCTAAATTCTATAGCACATAAAGTATCTGCTGCTTCTGCACTTGGTCCATTTAGTTCGTGTGTTATATGCACATGACATGTACATTATATGTGAACTATACCAACTATGGTGTATAATTTGGGAGGAGAGGTGGTTGTAAACTAAAAATCTTCAAAAATTGATCTTGAACTTCTTTTTCAGAAGGGGCATGCCTAACACTTCATAATACATATTACATAATTTGAATTTTATATTTATTTATTTATTTTGCTAGTTTTTTTTTTTTAATATAGAAATAGAGCAATTTTTATAAATCGCGGAACAACCTTAAGCGCAACATTAACGACTTGCATTAGGTGGTTATAGACTTATAGTTTCTGTCGAAACGTCCCAATCTCGAAACCTAAAGAAAACGCCGTTTTCTTATTATTTTGGAGCTCGAAACCCTCAAAAACCAAAAAGAAACCCGGGCTTCCCAATTTCGAAAACCCTAATCGCCATCTCCAGTATTCTTTTCACAAAAAATTCCGTTATTTTCTGCGGTTCCTTAACTTCCCGAAGAAAATGCCTTCGGAGGATTCGAAGCCCGTGAAGAAATCAGAGTTGGAAGACGAAGAAGAAGATGACGAGAAGCAGAGCCTGGGATCGATTCTCGAAGGCCGCAAGAAGAAACTCTCAAATGCAAATGCAAATGCTGGTTCGGCCAAACCTCGGCCCAAAGAATCAAAAGTGAAGAAAGAAGAGCGCCTAGATGACGAAGATGAGAAACCCATTAAGTCTTCTCTTTCTTCTGGGTCTCGGTCCAAAGTTAAGAAGGAAGAGAATGAAGACGACGACGACGACAAGCCCCTTGCCAAACGAAGCTCTAATATAAAGCCTGACAAGGTTTAAAACACTCTTTGTTTTGTTAAGTTTGAAAAGGCCTAGTCTTTCTGTTCTATTCCTAAAGCTGAGGATGGTGTAAGAAATATGAGTTTTTATTTGATTCGATTTTTTATTTGTGTAAGAAATATAAGTTTTTATTTGATTCGATTTTTTATTTTTAATTTTTTTAATTTTATCTGTCTGAAGTTTGCCAAATTAGTTAGTCTTAAGTAAACAAACCATTGCTTTGGACTGGATTGAATTGGTGGTGGCTGTTGTTGATTGATGGGTGTGGTTATTGTTTTCTTTTGTGGAAGGAACTAAAACGGAGAAAGACGACAAAGGAGGAGGAGAAGGCAGATACGGCAACAGAGCGGAAGAAGAGGGAGAAGAAGGTGTATGATTTGCCTGGTCAGAAGCGAGACCCTCCCGAGGAGGTATTGTTCTGTTGTTCTATTTTACTTGGTTTTATTTAGCTTAAGCTGTTTTCTTTGAGGGTTTTTGAGTGGTGGGATTGGTGCATTCTGCAATTTCAGAGAGACCCACTGAGGATCTTTTATGAAACGCTTTATAAGCACAATCCGGATAGCGAAATGGCGCAGTTCTGGTGAGTCATTTTGCCCCAATTGTGTAATCTTTTTGGTGGTGTGACACCCAGTTTTGCTGTTAAGTTTCTTTTTGGTTCTACTTTTTGCTTGGTTTTTAGAATGTAGAGAAGGCGTGCATACCTAAAACTGATTAATTGGTTGTTTTTTAATAAGAACTTTACTTACGGGTTTTGACATTTAAGTTACTAGATATTTTTTCCATAAGAGAGAGCCAAGGGATAGAGCGGAAATACCGAAGAAGATGTTTACTGCTTTTGTTATGTTGCATGCTTATAAGAAATTGAACGTTTTATTTTTAGCATCAAGTATATGGAGTTATGAATGGTTTGATCTGCCTTCGATTACTTATTTACATTAAAGGCGTTACATTTTGGAGTGGATCGAGTTTTGATTTGTCAACAAATGTGATTTAATAGTAAATTAAACCCCCCCTTCTCCCTCTTGTGTGGACATGTCAAAAAAAAAAAAAAATAGTAAATTATATTGTCACCATTATGCTCCTTGCCTGTCCCTTGTAAAGTTGTCACACTTCTTGCGTCCAAGCATGGGACAGCACGTTAATCATGCAACTGGTCGTATGTGGTGGCCGAAACCCACTTGTGCCTTTTATGATACGTTTGTATATGTTGCACTCCTATCTTTCTACAATGACATGTTCTGGGAAGCTGGTTTTGCATGAGTAGAGATTATGTAGATTTCTTAGTACTTTTCATGTAACCTTTGTAATGATTTATATGGACTTGTTTATTTGATGATAAAACAATTTTTGGCTTTCAAGTTTGTTTTCTGAATACATTAAAATGACAATATATAGTTTTTGACATCCATAATTCCATATGGGGCTTTTAGTTATTGAAATGGTGCCATGATTTTAGCATTAATGTTGAGTTATCAAGCGTAAGGATTGCTTTATATGTACTCAGGGTTTAGTTGCAGCTTACAAGTTGCAATTTGCAATCTGCTTGTTGCACATTGATGATTGAGCAGTTGTTGTTACCTTAATAGGAAATTTGGCTATTTGTGATGTCAAAATGTAAACATGTCGGGATTGATTGATGATATGCATATCCTGCATTATTGTAGACATGGCGGTTTATATTCTCAAATTGTTGACAATTTAGCCCTTCTTTATAATGTTACGTTGAACTGTTTTATATTCTGAATCTGGATTTGAGGAAAAAATCTTAGCTTCTGCTGAAGTCTCCTTGTTAGCTATCATAGTCACCATTTTTTCCTCAGTAAGAAGATAGTATGCACTCCTTTGGTCAGTAGATGCATATGGCAGATCACCGAGAGAGAGAGAGAGAGAGAGAGCACTAATAAGTACGGTCTTGCAGAGTAGTCTCATGTATGGGTTAGATAGATAAGTTGCATACTGAGCATGCCCCATATTTTGGGACTTTTGAGTGATCTTTCCTTTTCCTTATTCTCTTTTTCAAATCTCCTCCATTTTTAATGCCCATTAAAAGGTGATGCATATTTGACATGATTTAGTAATTCTGCGAAAAGCAGCTACTTTGTCATACCATGTGATTGATTTGACTCTCTTTTTTTTTTTTAGATGAATTTGGCATGTGTTTATATCAATTCTCTGTATTATTATTATGTCTAGGATTTACGTAAAGCATATTTGCATTCAATGTAATTGCAGGATGATGGAGTCTGGTTTGCTTTCCAAAGAGCATGCAAAGAAAGTTTACGAGAAGAAGCAGAAAAGGAGTAATCAGCAGAAGTTCAGTTCCCCAGCCAAAGCTGTAGCAACCGTGAAGCGGAGTACTGTGTCTGTTAGTGTTGTTAAGCAAAAATTACCATGCTCCCCAGTTTCATCAAACAAGAAGAGGACGACAGATGCGATAGCTGCATCAAAGCAGACTAAGAAGCAGAAGATTGAGGATGGAAGCTCTGATGATGACATTGTATTGGCTAACAGGAAAAGGCCATCCTCTCTAGCTTCTTCTAATAAAAAGACCGCCACAGACTCGAAAGTTTTATCGAAGCAGTCTAAGAAACGGAAAAAGATTGAAGATGGAAGCTCCGAAGATGAATCAGACGATGACTTTGCGCCCATAGCAATGACAAAGAAGCAGCGAGCAGTTTGATTATGTTTATCATTAGCTGATTAGGGCTTCTTACATTTTTTCACTATCACTCATTAACTAATACTTATTTGCTGAGTAACTGCTGTCGACACTGATATTGTCAGTGTCCTCATTGCAAGGATTGTTTATATGTTTATTGAACAGTCCTATGTTAATCTGGAATTTCATGTCGGGAGGACCGTTTTCTAGGCAATTCTTCAATACAAAACTGACTTTCCAGAGAACACTCCTCTCCGACGCCCCTATTTGCTATTGCTCTGTTACAGAAGGCTTGTAAAGATTTGGTTAAGGTTGTTATACAAGCAATTGATGCTTAAACTCCACCTTCATTGAAACCTGAAGGATCAAAGGGTGGAAGGAGAGAGAGAGTCACAAGAATACCACCAAAAGGGGGAAAGAAAAAAAATATATTATCCCCCTTTCCCTCTCTCCCGCTATATATATATAGTATTTCTTATTTATCTTCTTTTAATTCTTGTAATAATTATTAAAATATGAATTAAATAATTAAATAAACGCTTATAAAATAAATGTTAATTTAATATTATATGACAACAAAAATTCTGAATTCCAATAAATTTCCGTCATTCAGTTTGAGAAGTAGTCATATGCAAAATGTTGCATAAAGGTTGGTTGTTGTAATTGTCAAGCCAATCAAAACCATCACAACTTGCGGAGTGATTCATGTAAATGCATGTCTTCCTAATTTTAACAAAGGCCAAACATAACCAATTTGGCAATCTGCCCAATACGAGTACAAACTGACAGCATGGCCATTTATGCTATACCCTTTACTTTTAGGCCTACATTATAGTAAAACTCAAAAATCGAAAATAACTTGGAAACAAATTTTGAGTACATATATATAGTTTAGTTAGAGTGGACTATATTTCAGTACAATTAGTTGTCTGAATTGCATGCAATATAGACAGGTAATGAGAGAGAGCAGTTCAGGATCCATTTGTCCGGAGGGTGAATCGACACCATATATTACTTGGGCAGGTGGGTCCTACATTGGCTCTCTCTCTTTCATTAATCGCATATACTACATGCAATGTTAACAACTAATTGCACTTAGTCCAAATCCAAGTAGAGGTAATAATATAATGTGTCATGCCTCAGCCCCACGTTCTATTCTCTTCCTAACAGGCGATTTTTTATTTTATTTTTTAAAGGGGTACTGGGTTAAGCTAACCATGTATTTAAGGTTGTAAATTAATAGAGTCAATCATGAATAGTTTTAGGCTTGGCTCAAATTAGCTCAACTTGGGATTAGTTCATTTATTTACAAACATATCTTTAATCGATTTTCACGCTTATTTATTAAATGAATTGAACTAGTATAAATTCAGCTAGACTCATATAATTTAATCTTTATAATATTATTTTAAGTTTATAATGAGAACATCCAAAGTACTTTAAAAGATAAAATAAAATTCTCATAATATGATAGAAATAGTTTGAATTATTGTAATTGTAAGTCTTAAAATCAGTATACATGTGTGTTTGTACGTATGTGTACTTGCATAATAAGTTTATATACATACATATAGACTCAATATTAAATCATTTTAAAAATAATTAATTAACTAACTATTAATATGAATACCCTTCTCTGTGTGGACTAAAATATATATCTGAAAAAAAAAAAAAACAAAACAAAGTTTTCCTCTAAATTGAATTGGAAGAATTTCCTTCAACATAATATATAAAAGTGACATGTGTCCATTTTTTTAATAACACGTGAGATGCATATGAGTTTTTAATAAAATTTATTACAATTTTGTCCCGGTTATTAAAAAAACATGTACATCTCATATGTTAAGGGACACATGTCACTTTTATAGATTAAATTGAAAAAAAAATTTTCAACCCAATTTAAAGAAAAACTTTGTCAAAAAAAAAAGAAAAAGGGAAATTTTGACGTACGATAATAATAACAAAACGATGGTAAGGCGGTCACGGGAAATGCGTTTCCAATTATGTTCGGGTCTTTGGGTTTGGGTATGATATCCAGCCAGCCTAGCAGCCTCTCACCTCTCCGTATTCTTGCTGGAAAAAATTTCCGTTAAACGACGTGTAGCACAATTTCAACAGGAAGAGCCGAGCACGCGCTTCATCACTAGCGAAGCACGCACGCGCAACTTCACTGGTAGTTTAACGGAAGACACTTAGTCAAGAACTACGAACCCTACCTTAATCTCACCAGTGTGTGACACGTGTCCGCAGCCACAACCTTTGTTGTGGGTTACAATTCGCTTTTGATGCATTAAAACCCCGTCTCCAAGCAACAAAATAAACACTCTCACCCTCTCTCTCTGCCTAATCCAATCCCTTTGCTTTCTTTTTCTTTCTCTCTCTCTTTCTTGCAAGTTTCCTCTGTTTAAGGCGGGGTTTGCTGAGGAAAAACAAGGGTTTTTGAGAGAACAATGATGCGGCGGAGCGTATTCGCTCCGGTCACCGACTTCACGACGGATGACATTGAGGTCGCCGACGTCTTGCTCATGCTCCATTTGCCGCGAGTGTTCCCCAAGGTCGAGAGTCCCCGTGGATTTCCGTCATGGGTCGTGAAGAGAAGGAGATCTTCCGGGCGTTCAATGCAATCTCTCCTTCAGGTCCGTCCTGGGGTCACTGGGTCTGGTGGGGTGGCTCTCAAGTGTGAGGCGGAAGGTGCACCGGCGGCCAAGGCAGAGGCTTTGATTCAGGCGGAGAAGGCGGAGGCTTTGAGTCCGGCGACCCCTCTTTCCTTCCCGCCCAGTAGCGAATCGGACGAGAAGCAGAAGCAAGACCGGAAAAGAAAATTCCCTCTGAAAAGGGTATTTCTCTCTTTCTTTTTCATTCTCGATAAATTTTCTTGACGAAATTCAATTTTCTTGGAGCGTTGACCACTAGGATTGGTCTCCCTGTTGCTTTTTCACTGTTCTTGTATAATTTTCTTAACGAAATTCTGTTTTCTTGGAGTGTTGACTACTGTTTTTTTTCTCTCTCTAGGTTTTTCATCATTCTTTTATAATTTTCATGACGAGAATAAATTTTCTTGGGAGTTTTGAACTCTGGCTCTGATGATTTCTTTTTTCTTTTTTAGGTTTTTAATTTTATTCTACATTCTTATTTGTGTTTTTTTTTTTTTCTTGGGTGTTGTTGATCCTGTAGAAGAGAGAGGAGTGGATGGTGATTATTGACGGATTAACTCAGGACAGGGCTTCGCTAAAAGAGGTGAGTTTATTTATTTATTTATTTTTCTTGTTACTATTGTCTATTGATTTTCAATTTTTGTGTCAAGAAAATTTGCAACAGTGATTTCTATCTTACGCTCTTTGTGAAATCCAAACAGGAAATTGAGAATATGAGACGTAACTGCGACAACGTGAGAGCTTTCAATTTGGAGTTGAAGGCAAAGGTAATTACTATTAATTTTTTCTGAGTTAGATCTATTTTTTTTTAAAAAAATTCATAATTATAAAATTATAATTGATAATTAACCCTTTTGTACAGTTAAGCGCTGGCCCCTGTTTGGAAACCGGTAAAATTGGTGCAGAAAATAAAGATTCGGATCAGATTGGTCAGCTGCACCCGTTGTTGCCATCTAGCACGGGTTCTGGCATGGCCCACAGCAATATGGGTCTTCCTGATCTCAACCTCTCCGCAGAGGCGACGGTCGGGATTGAGTCTTCCGGACCGGTTAATCTCAACGTGGCCAACAAGAATTTGGGTCGGGCTATGGCATTGGCTGCTCAAGCCAGACACAGGAGGATGCTGATTCGCAGGATCAAGAAAATCCAAGTCTCCGATAATGCCGCCTCTAATAACACGCGTAGTCTTCTTCATAGATGAGATATTAGATTTTACTGTATTAGCCTCTTAGTATTGTTAATTAGGGAAGATTTTGCTAATCTTTTTTCTCTTTTTTTTTTTTCTTTTTTTAATTTTTAATTTTTAATTTTTAATTTTGAGGCAATATTTGTTGATTGGCTATCTGGATGTAAATTGGGATAGCTCCATAATTGTTGGCCTATTGAAGGAAGGTTTCTATAATGAGATGGTTATTGAGGATCTCTTTCTGTATTTTTCATGCCCTTAACGAACACGTCCGAAGTTGTATGGAAATCCACAAGATTCCCAATTTGGAAGTAAATATTATATGTCATCTTGGTGGCTGCTGCTGTTTTAGGGGTTGAAGGGGGCCTAGCCGCCTAGGGCCTCTTTAGGGCTTTTTATATTTGGTGGCAACAATTACATGCGAGTTATCTTAATCTATGATTAACTATACCATTTATTCTCGTTAATTTAATACCTAATTTTCTTGAAGTGAATTTAATACCTAATTAGGCCATTTAAGCACTATATTGTTATCTTACAATAGTGTAAATAATATTAAAATAAGTAAAATACTAGTTGCTCTTCCAGTGTTCTTGTGATTGTAGGTAGATATATTTTTTTTTTGAAAAAAAAAAGTGATAATTATTTATCTTATTTGATTGTTAAAAAATATTATCCACCAAGAATTAGGAGAATATAGGACCCGTTAGCCTTATTAGATGAATGTTGGATAGTCCCCAAGAGGTAGCTTAATTGGGTAGGACCACACCTAATGAAGCGAAAGTCACTAGTTCGAATCCCTCTCCCCCCTCTTGTGCGGACATGTCAAAAAAAAAAAAAAATGTTGGATAAAATTATAATATCTAACATTATATACTTGTCCTTATCTACTTTATCACTATTTACAAAATGATCAGGATCTCTGTTTATTGAAGGTTCTTGCTATTATCTTGTTGGGAGCTTCAAGAAGGGTAACTCAATTGGTTGTAAATCAAGCTTCATGAAGTGAAAGTTATTAGTTCGAATATATTTTGAGCCCTCTTTTATTCTCTTGTATGAACATGTAAAAAAAAAAAAAAGGGTGAATCGGCAAGGCCCGAATGACGAATCAGTTAAATGAGACCCATACAAGGATGTAGTTGGGCTGGGCTTTCAGCGTACAACGTGGGATTTTAGTCAAAAAGTTGGAACCTTTTGTAGGTCCTCTACAAACTGCTGCCACCCAAAGCCCCAATCTCTCTAACCCTAACCCTACACTTCTTTACTTTCGGTTCAACTGCATATAAAGAGACGGAAGCACGCAGCTTCCTCCACCTCAAAAATCCGCTGTATCAAATACTATTTTACTCTTCAATATCAGAGAGAGAAAGAGAAAGAGAGGGATTATTATATTGCAAGTTGGATAAATCAATGGGGTGCAAATGACGAGAATTTTTTTTGTTGGATTACGAGAAGCTTACGTTTTTCTTAACGTGAGCGATGTTCGACCTCATACTTCCATGACTCTGATGTACCCCACCGCCTCCGATTTATTCCCCTCGTTCTTTCGTCTTCGTTCCCTTAATGATTTCCAAACTTAATTTTTTAAGAAATTCCTGTATCTTGGTTCGTGATTCGTAGATGTTTTGATTTTTCTTAGAGCTGTGCGATTGTTTGAGCGAGAAATGAATTTTTGTTTATCATCAGACCGATTGGCTCCCTAATTGGTCCTTAATCCATTGTTAGTTTCTTTATTACTTAAAATTTTCTGTCTTTGAATCGGGCAGGTGGTAGAATTTTTGGGGGTGTTGGGCTGAGGACCCGAGGTTCTCAGTCACTCGTGAAAACTGTCGTTCAGCAGTTCGTTCCGTTTTCGGTTCATATTAAAAGAACAAGAAAAAGGAATAAATTATACGCTTGATTACAGATTACTCTTTCTGAAATAAAGTTCCCAACAAGTTTCCTATGAACAAGAAAACTCGTTCTTTTATAAACGTAGATTTTTTCATTTGTTTTGAACTGTTATTTTGTCAAACAAACTTTCAAATCAGATGTATTTTCGCATTTGGTTTAAAAAAGCATTTTTCGCAATAATAGTAACTTAATTATTTTTAAATTTTGATTGGTAATTTTCAAACACACGCATAAGTAAGAATAGAAAAAATTTTCTTTAACCTAGTTTAAGAGCATGTGAAAGTCACAAATTTTTTTAATACGAGGAACAAATTTAAAAGAAATCTTATTAAAAAAACGTGTGCATGTATTAAAAGGATAAAATTGTTATTTTAATTTTTTGAATAATTTTATCTTTCTAAAATACACTAACGGATATTATTTGTTTTATTTGATTTTAGAGGGATAAAATTATTATTTTAAATTTTTGAATAATTTTGTCTTTTTAAAATATACTAAAGAATATTATTTATTTCATTTGAAATAAAAAGGACTTTCACACACTAATAGCACTCACTGTAGACTCTTCAAACTTATTTTTTTATTAGTTTGAAAAACCAATTTAACAAAAAAGGCTTAAAACACCACTTTTCAACCTCTTTACTTTAACCAAAAAAATAAAACCATAAACAGTAAACATTCAAACTTAACAATTACTATTCACTCTATATTCATTAAACAACTATATTTTTTCTCTCCTCATTTCTCATTTTCATTTCTCTCTCCCTTTTTCTTCCGCAGCCTGTGTTTTTTTTCTTCCTCTCTCAACGCCATCACCGTCGAAGGTGAAGACTGCGGAGTGGGTGAGTCGAAGTCGAAGTCGAAGCCACGATCATCCTGCGGCAGTGGACGCCGTCATCCCCTTCTACCATAGCACAGACTTCGAGGTCCACCGCCACTGGCTCGCTCTCACCCACTCCTTCCCTCTCTCCCAATGGTACTCCGACGAGACCAGGCCCTGGACCCTCAACTACCCTCCCTTCTTTGCCTACTTCGAGCGCGTTCTCTCAATTTTCGCCAACCCCACTGTGGTTTTGTTCCAAAGAATCACTATGATCTTGTCTGATTTGTGCTTGTTATATGGGGTTTATAGATTGACCAAGGATTTGGATTCAAGGAGGCGAATTTCGATCTGGGTATTGATCATTTGGTCCCCGATGCTTGTGATTGTGGACCATACGCATTTCCAGTACAATGGGTTTCTGTTGGGGCTCTTGCTGATGTCGCTTTCGTATTTGGAGGAGGGGAGAGACTTGATGGGCGGGTTTGTTTTTGCGGTTCTGTTGTGCTTCAAGCACTTGTTTGCGGTGGCAGCACCCGTTTGTTTTGCACGCTGGCGGTCCTCAAGCACCGAGAGAAACGAGAGAAAGAATAAACAAATTTATTGAAAATAATATTTTAATGAAATAGTGAAAGTGAATTGTTAAAGTAGAGGTTGAAATTGGTGTTTTAAAAAGTGAGTTGTTAAAATAATAAAAAATGTACTTTTTGTTATTTTGAAGAAGAAAATTTGAAGAGGCTGCTGTGAATGCTCTAAGAGACTTTTTGGACTTTCACATACTAAAAGAAACCTATTATTATTATTATAAATTATTCATTCAACCCGTTTGAAGAAAAATCATACGCAGAATGTGATTACGATAACTAAACTTCAACCCAATAATTATTGTCCAGAACAGGTGACACGTTTCCTGACATAGTGACTACTCGAAGTGATACATGATTGAATCCCATTTCTCGACCCGGGCCAATGGTTTGACTCGAACTGCCCATGACGAACCCAACTACAAATCGAAAGGCTAAACATCTCGTTTTGCCGGAGTAATTACGATTCCCTAACCAAATTGGTCTGTAATAAAATGAAGCTATTAAAAAAAAAAAACTTCGATGATATTAAGATTCCATCCAGATTGTATCTGGTTCACCTCAAACAGGACAATCAGCACTAGTACTTTGTATGCAATACAAAGAAGCAAAAAGAACACCATAATCCGGCTCTTTAAAACATGTTGTTGGGAAAATGACATCTTATTGATATACTTGAAAAGAACAACCAACCATATCATCATTCATAAATCATCATACAGTACAAAATATCAAACAAGCTGAAGGGTGGAAATGAAAAAACAAAACAATGAACAAGAGACACTGATAGCCACATAGTAGCAGAAGACAAGCATGTGAAAAAACGCGGTAGCTGGTATCCTCATTCTGCAGCTTATGAGGTAGTCGCCAAAGTTGTTTCAGTTTTTTAACCCTCATAATTTTCTTCTCCTTCTTCCTCATACTCGCCTTCATCATCAGCTGTAGCATCCTGGTATTGCTGGTACTCTGCAACCAAATCATTCATGTTGCTTTCCGCTTCTGTAAACTCCATCTCATCCATTCCTTCGCCAGTGTACCAATGCAAGAAGGCCTTGCGGCGGAACATGGCTGTGAATTGCTCACTCACCCTCCTGAACATTTCCTGGATTGATGTGGAGTTCCCAACAAAAGTAGATGCCATCTTCAGACCCATTGGTGGAATGTCGCACACACTTGACTTCACATTGTTTGGAATCCACTCTACAAAGTATGATGAATTCTTGTTCTGCACGTTTATCATCTGTTCATCCACCTCTTTGGTGCTCATCTTTCCCCTGAACATTGCTGAGGCTGTCAGGTAGCGGCCATGGCGAGGGTCAGCAGCACACATCATGTTCTTGGCATCCCACATTTGCTGTGTCAACTCTGGGACAGTAAGGGAGATGTACTGCTGGGAACCACGAGAGGTGAGTGGTGCAAATCCCACCATGAAGAAATGAAGTCGTGGGAAGGGGATCAAATTAACAGCCAACTTCCGGAGGTCGGAGTTCAGCTGGCCAGGGAACCTCAGGCAACATGTTACCCCACTCATAGTTGCTGAGATCAAATGGTTGAGGTCACCAACTGCAAAACGAGAGGTACAAAAAGGTTAGTTGTGATTCTTGTGAATACTGTTCTAGTGCTTCATGTTTTCACTTGATCAATAATAATTTGAAACTCACAGCTTGGAGTGCTGAGCTTTAGGGTCCTGAAGCAAATGTCATAGAGTGCTTCATTATCAAGAACCATGCATTCATCAGCATTCTCTACCAACTGGTGAACTGAGAGGGTAGCATTGTACGGCTCCACAACCGTGTCAGAAACCTTTGGAGAAGGGAAAACAGAGAATGTGAGCATCATTCTGTCTGGATATTCCTCTCTAATCTTTGATATCAGGAGGGTTCCCATGCCAGACCCTGTGCCTCCTCCAAGTGAATGACATACTTGAAAACCTGGCCAAAAAAAGAATGATGGGATAAGTTAAAACCAGCAAATTTAGTACGAAAACTACAAATATCAACCCTACTTACCAGCCAGCGAGATTTTGAGAATTATGAATACAAGAAGAAACACGTGATGGATCCAAAGTTACAACTTGAATTTCCTACATTTAGCATTTTCTGGTCCAGAGCTAAAAGTTCTCATGCTTCATAGAATTTACAGGTCATTTGAAGGGGGAAAAAAGTACTTTTACACAGTCGCAACTCAAATAAAAGCAGAATCGATTCATTTTACACCATAAACTAGTGGATAAAAAGAAATAATAGTTGATTGTACGGTGTTCACTACCCATAAGGCGTCTTGTAAAATAAACCATTATAAATGGCTATTGTTGTAAACATAAGCCTCGATCAACGATAAACATAGTAATCGTGTCTTTTCTTTTTTTTCCAATCCAGCATTATCATTGATGTCCCTCCCATACAGCAACAATCGCCCAACAATCATTTTCTGTGTCTCAAATCTTTTTCCACGTCTAAATCAAATGTAGCCCCAGGCCTTGGGAACAAGGTAAATCAAATGCCCTAATTCATTTTACCAATAAAGGTGGGGCTCCCAGTCAATAAAGTCGAGGTAGTGTTTTGCTTTACATTTCTTTATCACTACTGATATCAAATCACTCTGAATCTACTATTCCTCTTCATTGTCGACAAGGGCCCACGCGGAGCCAAATGAATGTGTGCCATAATATTTACTTCTTCAGTAATTTTGCTTACGAGGCAATGTCGGTGATATGTAATCTTGAGTTAAGCCATCACAATCATTATACAGTCGGCACAGATATTTAAAGATTTTTGTTTATTTGATTATACATCACAAACAGATAATAACAATGAGTCGTGTCTCCATGCCAGACAAAGTAGGGCCCTGCTTAACAACTTAGACTACTAATCATTAATCAACATATATTATAAAATAATTGAACAGCTGGCCACAATTATGAACCAAAAAACACAGAATTTTATCAAAAAAAAAAAAAAAAAAAACAGAATTGTAACACTTGCTTGACTAGCAGATCCACTGTGAGGAGGAATCATAGATCTAGAACTGCAAATTGATGTTTCAAACATACTAATATCAAATAAGGTGTTAAATGCTCCGTTAAAGAGCATAAGGCCTTGATTGTGTTGAAGGTCTTTTCTAGTGCTATCAGATTCAATTTTGGACGCGACGATGAGAATGAAAATTCACAAATCATCACAACGTTTCTTATTCAGCATTATAGATTACTAACGCAAAGACAAATCAATACAATGGACAAAAGAAACAGAACGCATTTCAAATGAACGAATGCAGGTAAGTATGAAATGAAAATTGCAAATAATTCAAACCCGGAATTGGAATAATAAATAGAAATAAAACAAAACAAATTGAACTTCAAAGCCAAAATACCTTGCAAGCAATCGCAATTCTCGGCCTCCTTGCGAACAACGTCAAGAACGGCGTCGATCAACTCGGCTCCCTCGGTGTAGTGACCTTTGGCCCAGTTGTTGCCGGCGCCGGACTGCCCGAACACGAAGTTATCGGGGCGGAAGATCTGGCCGAACGGGCCGGATCGGATGCTGTCCATGGTGCCCGGCTCCAGATCCATGAGCACCGCCCGGGGCACATACCGGCCTCCCGAGGCCTCGTTGTAGTACACGTTGATCCGCTCCAGTTGGAGATCCGAAGACTCATCTCCCCTGTACCGACCAGTCGGGTCGATCCCGTGCTCGTCGCAGATCACCTCCCAAAACTTGGACCCGATTTGGTTCCCGCATTGGCCTCCTTGAATGTGCAAGATCTCCCTCATTGTTTTTTCCAACGAAATGAAATGGACTTAGGGTTTGGCGTGAATGGCAGTTGAGATCTGGCGTGTGTAGTATGTGAGTGAGTGTGTGTTTATGAAGGGGAAGAGAAAGGTCGGAGGTTAGAATGGTAATAATGGAGGGCGGGGTGGGATATTTTTGAAGTATTGTTAAAACTTGTTGCTGTGTGTGGGGTGCGTGACAGCCAGAGTATACGAACACCCAACCAACCGTCTCGTTGCTTTAGGGTGCGCACGTTAAGACAGTTTGCCCCACCGTTCAAATCGGTGCGTCCGTTTTTGTCTGTTTCGGGAATTGTATACTAATATTTGTAATTTTAGAAATTATAATAGTTACTTTTATTAAATGGTTAATAGTATAATAGATTCTAATAGATATTGAAGGATTAAAAATGGGAAATATTAATGGGAAATTTTTTAATATTTTAATTTTAAAATATCTGTTACCATTAAGAAATTGTGTATGATAGATAATTTGCTGAAGGGATCTTAGAGGTTCATTTACTTATAGAAAAGAATATTTTTTTGGTAATTAGAGGTTATATATATATATAAGAGATAGAATCTATGTGGATCATATCCAATGCCGGTGTTTTTTTTTTATTTTATTTTTTAATATTATGTTACAACATTGCACGTGGCTCTCAATATTTGGGGCATTACCATGTATCAAAATTATATATTATATATTATATATTATTATTATTATTTGTTTTTTTAAAATTTAGGTGACAAAAATATTACAGTGAATCACTGCTGATTTAATAATCAATACACGAATTTATATTTTATCCTAAGAGCAATAAATTAAAGGAAATCAATTTTATTACTTGAAACATTAGTGGCAGCACCATAGATTATATACACCACCCATATATTAGTTGCAGCATCAAAGTTTTGTATAAACGTTGGGTCAGTTTTTACATCAACCTAGCCGAAAGTGAAAATGAACCAAGCATGATGGCTCAGTCCTTATGGTAAGCTCTCCCATTAAGAATGACTTGGGAACCCACCGACACACAGTTGAAGAGGCCCTCTAATGGGCCCATATGCTTGAATAAGTTTCGAGGCTAAGAATGGGATTATAGCTAATTCTGACCCATTAACAAAAACCAAAATCCTAGATTTGGGAGATACCATATTCAAATCTAAACCTAGTCATTTCAGGCACCATTGGTGTACCCTTATCAACTCCCACGCAAGCATTGGGGGTTATAGTTTCAATAGTCTCGTTTTCTTCATGGCATCAAAAGATTTCATACTCTCCAGGAAATTCTAAGATTCAGATGTTGATTATGAATTCCTTATTTGACATTCACTGTGATAGGCATTGCACAAAGCACATTAAAATGTAAGGTCCTAAACAAGCAAAAGAGTGGGAAAAAGGTCGTCATGTGCTAGAAGCCTAGAAGCAATTTTTTCATAAGCATCAACCAATTTCATACACGATTATATTGAAAGAGTAAAACAAGAATTTGGATGGAGAAACTTTACACAATTCGATTAATATAAAGTGTGCTGAAGGAACATCAACAACACACTAGTGTTGAAGCTGAGACTCGTTGCAGCACCTCTTAAAGTTCAAAGCCTCATCCGCCAAAACCTCACTGAAAATATGCTCACGTTAGCAAACTTATGAATGAAAAATAATACAAGAGCCAAATATAATTGAAATAACCAAATATAATTGAAATAACTCACAAGATCCGCTCCGCCATTAGTGACACATCCCATCTTGGGCTCCATGGATAATCACTCAGAGGAAGAGACTTGAGTGGTACACCTTGGGAGTTCAAATGCTACACAAATTACATGAATACAAACTGATTAGAAAGATGGTTTGCTAAACATTTGATTGGCCAATGATGAAAATGTTGTCTGTTATCAAACAATACACAATAGCCTAAATGTTTACTTCAAGCTTCCAAGGCATGTGGTTCCTTTTTATAGCTTATCAATAATATTTGCACAAGAATTTAATCACAACATAAAAGAGTTAGATAATGGAAAAAACAACAAAATCAGAACGTGAAAGCTCATGATCAAAAAGCCATACAATCCTCTGCGCATTCAATCTAAAAAAAGTGGCCTCAGCAATCATTGACAAGATCCTGATATTGCCATTTGATTTAGTTAAGAAAAGTATGTGCCTCTTACTATAGGCTTCCATTACATAGTGACAATTATAGCATTTACATATACGAAGGGATCAACAGTCGGTGGTGCTCATTGTTTTGAAGATCTTTATACTTTTCGTTTATAGTAAAGCCAAATTTTCCATATGATGGGGAAAAGGAAACTAATACTTTCATAAAGGAAACTGTATCTCATTTAGGCTCCTTGATGAACTAGATCATGACAACACAGTTACCACTTCAAGGCAAAAGGCTAGAAAAATCATATATTGATTTTCAGTTTTGAAGAGCTTAATTAAAGAATAACAACAGTAAAACAATATTTTATGCCTATCAATTGACCTCTGCATTGTGCACAACAGCAAAAGAACTAGGATCTTCTAAATACCACTATTATGAGGAAGGCTTCTCTGGTCAGAAGCACAGATAGATTACATATGCTGCAAATAGATATGAATTGCCAACTAATGTGAAAAAAAAAAAAAAGTGCAACAACAAAGAAGACCTGTGGGAGTTATCCCACCAAATCCTATAACAAGGACTAAAGAAGATACCACAATACCAGACCATATAAGGACAACTCGACCATTCTGTAATAATAGAAGTGAAGGAAGCACTTGAGGTCGAACAATTTCATCCAATGAAATGTAATCGGATAAAATGTATGGCTGCATACATCCCTATAGCTACACTATATAATCCAATCTTTAGAATGGGGAGAAACATATACCTGAGAACTTTGAAGCATCAAAGTTGGCGGCAGCTTTGGAAACTGAGTTGGAATCATAAAGTGCACCTACAGTAACAGAACTCTTAGAAGTTAAACAAGAAAGTTCATCTACAGAACCGAACAATGCAGCAAATAGAACAAGCAATTAAGACATTATATTTCTTGTCATCTGTGTTAGCAAATTATTTTTGAAATTATCTTATGAGCCTAAATAACGCATCTTTCTATATTTTCCCCTTCAGCCAGAAGTATGGCTGAAATTGTTATATAAAACTAGACCTTAGTTCAATTACAGAATAAAAATTCACACAACATTTTGCAACTGGCCAGGAAATTTGGAATTATTGAAGTATGAAATTTTTTTGAATAATTCAGTTCTCAACTCCTCATTACACAGTATGATCTTAATGGTATGATACATGTAGTACATAAGGAGAAAATCAAATAATACCAGGAATGTAAACACCCCAGAGCTAGCAAGAAATGTTGCCTTCCGGCAAAAAACCTGGCAAGAACAGCAACAAGAACTGACCAGTAAGTCTTAATGGTCCAAACAATTATTCAAGAAATTATTAATGTCTGTGATGCATACCGGATCAGCTTCTAATGGCCTTCCAAACAGAGGGGCTAACGCCTCAATAAAGCGCCTTCTAACATCAATTAGTGAAACTGCCTCCAAGATCTTCAATAACAAAGAACTACATGATCTTACAAAGAACTCATAAAAGTGAAAACTATCAACTCAAAGACGTTACTAGATGAAAGAAATGCAGCTGACCTGTTTCTCAAGAAATTCTTCCAGATGCGGAAGATATTCAGCCATGCACCTATGAAGGAGAAAAAGAACAGTGAACATGATATGTAGACACGCATCATTGTATGAAGCCGGAATGATACAATGACATACATTCCATCCGACCATGAAGGAAGTTTGACATCTTCAATGGAAAAGAAAGCCTTCAACTCAGAGGTAGACACTAATTTCAGACGAGGTGCTGAAGGAGCAGATCCATATTTTCTCCCAACAGGGTACATAACCTTATAAATCAAAAATTCCAAAGACAAAATTCAAGATGCCGAAGAGGAATAGGGAAGAAAAGGAAAGAAAGAGAGAAAAAAAGGAGCAAAATAGAACCTGCAAGTATATCTTTGGCGGATGTCTCCAAGGGCACCCAGGCACCATCTTATCAATGTTCATGTCTGCTAAAGGCACTGCAAATCTGACTTCCTCTGGCTACGCTAAAATTCAAAGGCATAGAAACCAAAAATATAGTAAAAGCTACATGAAGAAGTTACAATCACTATTGATCAGCTTATAGAATCATCTAGAACATATCAATGTGTTCTTTTAAAGTGATACCTTTTCAGCACCTGAGCTCATATGCATTTCAATTCCCTGCAGCACAATGATGGAAGTTAAGGGAAAAAATACAATTGCTGAATTTTCTGCTCAACATACAATACAGAACTACAGGGTTTGAAAACTAAATGTTGGTGACAATGAAGGCAACACATAAAATAAACAAGGACCTAACCCAGTAGATGAAGCTTTTAAATGTACCCACCCTTGTCGAGTAAACCTCGGACCCGTGTAAAAAGCCCCTTCCACACGGATCGGGTAATGCTCTTGCTTCGCCGGCGAGCTGGCCCCAAAGAATTGTTTGCATCCAAGGGGATTCGAACCTTAAATCTAATGGAATGCCACCAAGATTGAGACCCTTACCACTTGAGTCAACCCCTTGGGGTTAACATGTAGTACCCAAAATCCTCCTCTCTTTTCTTTCTTGTTTTATTTATTTCCACAAAGAAAATGAAAACATACTCTTTGTGGCAAGCAAGAAGTAATGAGCCCTAGATCCACTACATGCCAAACTCACATGACCGTTTCATGTTTCCCAACAACCCATTTCTATATCTTCAGATTTTGGAACATGGACACAGAAGAAACATACAGACAGAGAGAGTGAGAGAGCAAGCAATAGAGACCTATAGACCTTAAAAAAGTGAACTTAACTATCACTCTGGTTATCATAGTTACAGTGGTCCAGATTTCCGCTTAAGTACCAAGTAACCGACCCACTCCTTGTATACAGAACTAGCACCAGGATAATGGAAAATAATTTGCCCTTGGCTCCATGCAGTTCTTCACCCCTCCCATTACCATCATACATCACCTTTCAAATGTAACCATTGCTGGCTATTTACCTTTCCACACCATCTCATGTACTTTCACACATGAAGGACCTTGAAACACAACCACTTTTTGCAATTTCCTAGTTAGTCAACTAAAATAGCTTGCTTTAGTCACACAATTTCCATCACCCAATGTGCATGATCTTCTTGTACATGCTTCATACTTGACCCAGACACAAAATAATTTTTAGCAATGAATTTCAAAAACCACTGATGAAGAAAGAGTATACAACTAATTACTGTCCCTGACAGGCAATATAAAGTTATAATCATACATATGCCACTAAATTCGTCCATCACAACCCACCAGTCCGATAACTAACATATCCATAGCATTCAAATCGATTCGAAGTACTACCTCTCTAAATACAATAGTGCTAATTTCGAATTTCAACCTATCATCATCAACCTCCGCAACACGCTTTTTCTGGTACTCCACATATCGATCCCTATAAAACAAAACAATTGAATTTCACTCAAACAATTTTTAACCATACGGACTCTCTCTAAGAAAACTCGAGAAAGCTGACCTGAGTTGTTGAATGAGAGCCATTAGCCGCGTAGGGTCTCTGCTGTTCCAGTCATCAAGTAAACTATCAGTCTTCGACTTTGCGCTCAGTGGATGAAAATTTTCATCGTCAGGTCCAAATATAACATCCGGCGCGGACATTGGCGACTCTACGTTGTATATAACATCCCCTAGAACCAATCAAACATATAAAAAAATATAGCTAAGGAAATCGAAGACGAACAAAATGCAGTCGGTGAAATCAAATCTCACAGACATTTGACAACGTCAAGGCAGTACGGGATTGCTATCGTGAACCGGTCAAGGACTCCAGGGTAGTACTTGCTACCGGACCACATCTGTTCAACCTGCAAAGCAAAATGTAGACAGAATTTGGATCTAGGTTTTTGCTTCCGTTTGGTTTCCGAGAAATGGTGGGAAAAAAAGAAGCAAACTAGCACGAGATTCTTGATTTAATTCCCGATTGCTACAATTTTTTGGGAAAACATAGCAGAGAAATGGGAATTTCCCGAAAGTTACCTTAACAGAGAGGGGAAAGTGGCTGAGGAGGTAATTGAGCTGAGCGGCGATTAACGGAGGAGGAACACCGTCCGAAGCCATGGCCGTTACAGGGAAAGCTTTTCGACTATCGTCGTTTAAAACTAAAACGCCGGCGATCTGAGCTTTCTACTTGTCTGCAATAGTCGAACTGTCAGAAGTAACATTCAACCAGTTCTACACGGCAGCGTCTAAAGCCGTTAAAATCAAGAAGTCTCTACAGAGTACAGGCTACGGGACACGGGGAGAACTAAAACGTTGCCGTTACCAATGAAAATCTACGCTTGATAGAACGGCGTCGTTTGAGGAACCCAACCTTGGGCTTGTTCTTGAAGTGGGCTTACTGCGGAGCCCAACCCTTAAAGGGATAGAATCGTCAAATAAGAGACGGTGGAAACCCTAATGACGAAGCCAGTGCCCTATAAAATCATCGTCGCTTTTGTGTCTCAAACAATTCCAAACGCTGCTCGGTGAGTTCGACTCTTTTTCTTTCTGCGTATTTTTCTTATTTGCAGTGAAATCAAATGATGAATTTGGATTTAAAATTCTCACGACGGTCGTCTGAGACACGTAAGTGTCGGAGTTGATGCAATAATCCAAAGCTTCTGATGGTTTTATCTGGTTTCTTTTCTTTGTCATTTGAGCATTTCAATTTAATTTTTTGTCCGTCGGATCATATGTTCGGCGGTGGAGCAGGCATGGTGATGATGAATTCATAAAATGTCCGATTAAATTCATGACAGGAGACAATACCTCCTACTCATTCTGAACATTTTGCTTGCCCACCACTGCCTTGCTTATACGAGTTTTAGCCAATCTTTTCTTTTTTCATCCATTTTTTATTTTTCATAATTAGGTTTTTTTCTGAATTAGGCACTGTGAGGATATGCTATGACATGAGATCGGAAGATCTATGAATTTCTTAGAAATCTTATAAGTCCTTTTCATTCTGAGTGCCTCACAGGTTGTTAACAAGTTAAATTCTATACTTAATTTTGTTAACAAGAACGGTTTTGTCTCTCTCACAAATTGAGAGTCCGTCGGGTGTAATAGCTTTAATTTGGTTGGTTGATTTTATTTTTATAAGTACGTTAGAAACAACACCAATGGGCTACATTACCTAGTAGTTCTTGACACGAACACTAGAAAAAATTGTTGCCAAACAAGGCGTAAAGGCAGACATATCATAGAGGTTTTTCAATCCTTTTCTCACTAGAAAAGAACCCAAGTAAACGTGGACAAGATATTGTTCTACCAAATAAAAAATTTGAGATTTATTAATGATCATTGAGATTTATTAATGCGTAATTCATTTCGCAGGAGTATATGCAGAATGATGCTGTCACTAGTTCTAAAATAAAACACATCTTCAATTGGGGTAATTGACATTTGACAATGAGAATTGGTGCGGAAAAAAGAGAAGCCATCATGCGCACTTCATTTTGATGAGGAACACAATTTACGCTCGTCTTTATGGTTGGCTACGTTTAATCCAAAGCCCAAACCTGCAACCAAATTCGAAAGATTAAAGAAAGAACAATTTAAACAGCAAATACTAGAATTTTTATAGGATATATATGCCTTAACAGAGTAGATTGTTCAAAACATGTTCAAGTGGGTGTCATTATTAGGAGTCTAAGTAACAAAATTACTGAAAATGAGTCTTCCCACCTTGATCTTTCCATCGTAGGAACCAGCGAAAAGCATTGTTTCATCCATATCTGATGTCAATGATGTAATCTTTGCATGGGCCATTTTGATGGAAGCAGCTTTTCTGACCCTTCCTCTTAACCAAACCTCAATGATCCCACACTTCGTGGCTGTAAATATGAAGTCATTGTTGACGGCTATCCCATGGATATCAAATCCCGTTGAGAAAGATCCTTTCACTGCCTTGGTGGAAAGGGAAAATACCTTCCACATGCAACATAAGACAAAAATAATAATAAATAAATTTAGCATGTAGGTTTTAGTCTAATTATACTGTATTAACCACTCACGCTCACAACATTTTATCAATGTGGGACTCAATGTTACCTTCCCAGCTATAGCATCGACTGAAGAACCACCGGCGAAGAGGAGGTCATCACGAACATGCAGGGAGTGCATGACTTGTTTACCCAATAATTTTCTTGTACCAGAGTAGAACGTGTTTGATGTGTAATTGCACAAATCAACCTCCTGCCATTTTTTTTTTCACATATTATTATCAATAAGGTTTTTATGAGTAATGTTAGAAATTAAATTTTTATTTTACCACTATTTCACATCGGTGACGTGATCATTCTTATTCGCCCTTATATGTCAATCTTTGTTTGGTAAAAAAATGGCTATTATCACTATCAATGGCGTGATAAAAGTGTAATTTTTAGCGTTATTCGATTTTCATGTGTTAGAAACATTGTAAAGAGAGTTTACCTGGATACTATAACCAGAACAACCGCAATAAAGTTTATCACGACTCATGGCAAGGCATTTCACGTATTTGTTGAAATTTATGTGCCTTGCAGCTCCAGACCAGTTATACACCTGTGACAGCACAAATTTCAGCAATGATCTTTCTGTTATAGGCTGCAGATTGATCTTAGCCGTTCAAATAAAACACTGAGCAATTCACTTGCCTTTACTCCAGTTCCTTGAGAAACATAGCATACCACATTAGCATTGGCTGCCAAGTCGTTTACTGCCTCTTTCACATCATGAACTTCAAGACATTGAATTTCTTCAGGTCTCATTGCCCAGACCTGTTGTCGAGAAATACAGAAAACAATTAAGATTTAGTAAATACATGTATAAATGTTTGGAGGTTATCATCCTCAGTTATCTTAAACACTTGAACCGATAAGAAATAGTAAATTTAATCATTTTTATTTTTCTTGGAGATGGCCAGCTTACCCGAATTGTTTTGTCAGAGGAACCACTATATAGTTTGTCGCCTGAAGATGAAACATAGAGGCATGTGACAGCCTTTGTATGTTCTCGAACTTCTTGAATCAACCTTATCATCCTCTTCCCAGTATCCCAAACCTAGAAGCAAGGTATAGGAAATAAACATCCCTATATATTTGTAGTCGTCCATGATGTATATAGATATGTATGCATGTATGTGTGTGTTAAACGTCCGTCTATGCATCTATCATCTTGAATAGATATGGAAACGATTGAATCTGTCGTTCACTTTAGGTTCAAACCTTCATTGTTCCGTCGGAGTGGCTGCTTATAAGCCGACCATTTTGATGAATTAAAGACAGAACCTCACCATTAGCGGATGCATCTAACTCAACCATTTCAGAACAACTCCACAACTCTGTCTGAATACAGCACAATAGCAGTATTTAGTCATCTATGTATCTATATTAAGAAAAAGGGATGCATTCTCCTCCACCCCACTTACTGCATCAACGGATGATAAATTCCTCAAAGCTTTCATTATATCTGTCACCACCACTGAATTCCTCTTGAGCTCTCTCAAGGTTCTGTAGATGCTTTTAGCATATGCTCCCAGCATTTCAAGTGCAGCTAAAATTAAGAGAGTTTGAGTTTTTTTTTTCAAAAAAAAAAAAAATTGACATATTGAAAACGTTTTTTGTGTAAGTATTAGCTCTGTTACACTAAACTTACTTGGATCAGTAATAAAAGTTTTTATAGCAAGAGTTGCCAGAATCTTTTCCTCCAGGTTCTTAGATGATTGGAGGACATTTATGAATTCTTCAAGCAAGGACTTGCGAGCAACAACTCTTATACCAGTCCGAGGAAGAGTAGAAAGCATGTATGTGAGCCATGTGGCAAAAACAAGGCATGATTTTGCCATATCTAAGGAATCGCTCTTGAGGCATTCCTCCAAGGCTTTGAAAATAGAGCCCTTGTCGTGGTTGCAAAGTTCAAAAGCTACCCTTCTCTCCCAAGAGCTTGCAGCTTTCTCTTCCTCTTCCTATACATAAGTACATAAGATTCAGGGTACACGTTCGAACACAATAAGCAACAAGCTCTATAATAAACCAAAAGCCAGGCAAATGCAAACCACTGTTTCCATCAAATCATTGTCATGTTTTCTCAGCTCTTCTGCCTTCATCAAAGCGTTGTAAGGTTGGTCAAACCCTGCAATCTTGAGTAACCAAGCTTCGGTATAGGGCTTGCCGGAGGAAGTCAGACGCCCAGAAAGAGATAATAAAGCATCTAGAGCCATCATCTGAGAATTAGAGAAGTCCTTTCTCCTGACTGCTTCGATTAGTGCATCTATAGCTTCTTCCCTGTATATGCTCATCTTCCGTGGCTCAACCTGGAAAAGAGATCAGAGGAATCTATATCAGATGATTTAGTGCTGTACATTATAATATGTTGTTTAAGATTTCAAATTTTATGGCTGATTTCAGAGAGAACCAAGGCAAACCAGGAGATCAAGCTGAAGAAGAAGAGCAGCAATTGCAGGTTGCTGCTTCACAGGAGCCATTTGAAGATACACAAGAAAGGTATGCATGGTACTAAATGCTCCTTCATCTTTAATTATGTGCAAGAGTCGGTTGCAGCATGTCCTCCTGTGACAACATAGGAAGAATATAATCTCTAGTGTGGGTACTGTTGCAACTATAGTTTGGTAAATGTAATAGCAATATGAATTTTTCTTTTCCTTTCCATTATTAAAAATTGATGGGCCATCAGCCTTTAATAAGAAAGTACACAAAGATAAGAAAGACGTAAGAGAAGTGAAGATTTGAGATGTAAAGTATACCTGTTCAACCGAACAAGCTCTGAGAGAAAATCTATACATATGCCTCTCACACCATCAGTTCCAGCATGAAATAACTCGAGAACTGGGGATAGTTCAATTCTATTTGCTATCAAGTTCCGGCAACTTTTTTCAGCTTGCATGCAACAGAAAAGTATGGAAACAATGGATCTCCTGCCTTCCGACCTATCCAAACACTTGGTTAAGGCAGGGATTCCATTTGCAGAAATGACACTTAAGGCATTGAGGGACCTACTGCAATTATCCCCTCCCATCAAAACCTGCTCAAGCATTGCTATGGCAGCATCGTGGGGCTCCATTACTAACTGAAGATCATCCAACTCTTTAGTTCTGTTCAGAATTATCTGGACAAGGGAGGGTACAAGTTCATGAACTGAAAGTTGAGAAAATGCTGGCCTCAGCTGGAATATAAGAACAGCAGCCTCAGCTAGCCCATTCTTTAGCAGAGCAGCCAGGCAATCAAAATCAGAATCTACACTGGAAAGAGCCTCCCGAATACTTTCATCTGCAAGTAGCAGCTCTGAGAGAATGTAAATTGAGGTTCTGAGAACTTCTCTGTTCTTAGAAGCAGATAGTATTTCCACAAACCCGTTTACAATTGTTGGATTGGATAAATAAGATTGAACCCCAGGATCAGCCTTTGAGTCCTTCCATAATCCTGCTATTGCCAGCACACCTTCTTCACACTCTTGTAAGTTTTCTGAATTACATAGACACGAGACATATGGTTTTAAACCATTAATAACTGTTTCCACTTCAGCTTGAGATATCACACTGGTTGGTGATGAGAATGCAGATGCTCGTGCAAACCTTTTGCTCCTATTATTAAGATGCTCATTTACACTCTGATAACAGGAGAAATCACCTGTTCTGCCAAGCGTTGAGGCCAAGGGGGTTTCTTCAAATGAGTCTCTTGGTGTTTCGGAGTATGAAAATTCCTGAGCCAGATCAGGATACTGTTCTTTCCAAGATGTTATAAGTCTCTTCAAAACATAGTTTGTTTTGGGCAGTGTAGTGGCAGAGAGAGGTTGCCGTGTAATAGGGCATGTCATGTTTCCTCTTTCAAGCCATTCTTGAATTTCTTTTCTTTCAAATGTCTGGCCTGTTTCAAGGGTAACAGGGTCACCAAAGATATGGCTTGTAATGGGGCAAACAAAATCCTTGGGTGGTTTTGTTCGAGTAAACGACTTGTCAGACGTCGGGAGAGAATTGAAGCTCTGGCTTCCCTCATCACCTTCATGAATGGAACTGCAGAGTACAAAGATATTTGACTTCATAAGGGGAAAGAAGGATTATGAGTCTACAGTTTTCAAATCTCAGGCAAATGGGCGTCTTTAAAAAAATGCACAATTTTACTAAAAGCTTGACTGCTATTTTAAATACCACATTTTGAAACTGCAAACCAAAAGAGTCAAAAGACCATTTCTTGCATCAAGATTTCTTTGAACTGCAGAGCCCAAAGAAATTTGACTTGCAAACTCCCAAAAATAATAATCTAGAAGAAACAAAGTGATGATTACCTATTTTCTACTACTTGGATATTCACATTGTAACAGCTCAATCTTCGTCTCCGGCTATAGATTTTCCTGCAAATTTTCTGGGTCTCCTAAATTGCAAAGAAGCTTTCACTCAGAACCCATCATCGAACTTGGATAACTCAAGTAAATAAATCAAACAAAGAGATAAGTAATAGTCAGTAAACTGGATTTCAGTGGATCTTAAAATCTGAAACCTACGATTGCTGCTTCACCATCAGACTCTGCTGAGCTGATGCTGGAATCACTCCGGATGTGAGGAGATGCAGGCAACGAGGTGGCAACAGTGAGATCCCTGATACGGGTGGACATTAGGCGTAAAGCGTGTTCTTTTTTAAAGTGCTTGTCTGGTTTTGGAAATGGAATCTTTGGAGACGGGGTTTTGGGAGAATCCAGAGGAGAGAAAATAGAAGAATTCGGACGTGTTTGAATCTTTATTTCATATGGCAGTGCTTTAGGCCCAGTTTCCTTGTCCTCAACCATCGTCCTTCTGCTAAGAGATGTGCTTTTGTTGGATATTTCATCAGAATCCACGTACCCATCATCTGCCTCATATTCAGAATCATCTTCATTCTCATCAAGTAAATCCTCCTGCCATAGAAACAAGAACAAAGCTTTCATTACCCAAAAGATTACAATGCCTGTATTAACAGGACATTGTTGAGCATGCCCCTCTACATAATCACCCGTCTAGCTGGATAGTTTAAGCTTGTTCATAGCAATTCAATGTATTGTTCTTAGTTTTAACATTACCTGAGGATCCCATCCAGCAGACTCCTCCATAATCTGAGAGGTGGTGGAACTTACATTGGTTCTGCATGAAGCGAAATTACCAAAAAAAACGTATGCTACATAAGAGCCTCAAATGAAAAAAGAAACTGAAAGATCAAATTGCTCTCCAAATTTACTGACCTGCTTGCTTCTCTTGCACCATATTTAGAGTTTAGCATTGGAGAAAACCCAGCACTCTTGGGCAAGATAGGGCCGAATTTCACATAATCTGGAATCGACCTGCTCACCTCATGCAAAGGAGTCGTTGGTGGCTCCGCAATTGGGAACATTGGAATCATCCTCTCCCTCTTGTTGGAGGTTGAATCAGAGTTCATGCAATCTTTATAGTGTTTGGCGAAAAGCCTTGTATTCTCATCTAATGATTCTCCATAAAGCTTCTCCAGCTTCTGCATTTTCTCCAACTGATCTGGCCTCATTGTTAAGATCACAGACTCATTGAAGAATTGATCCAAATCGGCTGTGAAGGACAAATCAGAAGCGTCTGGAATTGCTTGCATCACCAGCCTGTGCCTCTCCTCCGAATACCATCCAACAATCGAGCTCATATGTGGAAGAAACAGGTCTTTCCAGAGCTCGGGAGCGAAATCTATCCGCGAGAAGAAAGGGTCTACAATAAACATCTCAAGAACATGAAGAACTGAATTGTGAACATTGTTCCGCAGCTTCCACAGGTATGAAAGGTTGAGGTGAGCCCAAGCGGAGAGATAGAAGTTTGGAACCCCGGCAGTTTTATGGTCGGAGCTCAACAAGGCACAAACCTGCAACATCTTCTCTGCATGGTCTAATCTTGCAAGTTTGGTTTCCATGTTGGAGGTCTCGACAGCTTCTTCAAGGGCTTCAATACCCCAATCCAAATTTGCTAACACTGCTTGATCCGAATACCGGACCTCCGCCATGTCTTTCTCATAGCTTCCATCTTCAGCTGCCAATCTCTCTGCACACTGTTCTTTGTGTTGGGTTCTCTTTTCCTTATTAATCAACCGATCTCGGGTGAAATTATCAACAGTGGTCACCAACAACTTCACCATATTCTTTTGGTCCATCGAAAACCGATACTTTGCATCCATTTTTTCTGTCTTGTTAAGACAATCTGAACGACCAAATTAAACTACCGTTAACACAAAACATAGGAAAGAAAACACAACCATTTCTGTTCCATAGCCCTTTCTTTGTCTCATATTTTTACAGTAACTCAAAGAAGTTACAAAACACAAATCTTTCTTAGAAAAGCATGCTATTAATTAGTATTCGACCATTCATTGTATTAGACTCCAGACTTTGATCAATTCTGCAACAGTCAGACAAACTTTACACGGGAAAATGTTACCGACAACCTTAAACCACCCTGAGACTGTGAGAACATATATTTAACGTCTACATTAACCAGAATCAATCCCGTAATGTACACCGTACACGAACAAGTAATATATTGGAAACAATAAAAGCAAATAGAATGAGTCCCATATAGACTAGAAAATGCAAAACAAAAGCGCTTACCGTATTGAAGAAGTAACACTGTCGCCTCCTGTGGAGATGGTCAATGAACAATTTCTTTCAAGGTACCTGTATCATCATTGTTGTGGCTTGTGAGAGCCAACAACAGAGCCGGCTATTGGAGATGGTGTAAGCTCTGCCGGCTTTTAACATTTTATATATGGCTACTTCACATTAGTATTACTAGTATTAACATTGAATATCAATTTCTAACACTAAAAAAATTGTTGTCGAATAAAATATGTATTGAGTAGGATTTGAATAGTCGTTTTGTAAATGTTGAGAGAGCATCTTACAAAGAATAAATTGACAAAGAGAGAGCATTGCCTATTGGACCTGGTCGAAAGAATGAATAAAAATTCTATGTAATTGACTGTTTGAATTGTGTAAGGGTTGATGCGGATCCATTAGCGAGATATGAGATTCACTTGCTTGGTACAAATTTCAATCAGAACTCACAATTAAAAACCAGGTCGATGGGTGCTCACAATTTAAATACACAAGCCATATTAGATACTAACTATCGTAGCATATTACCACACTTCGCAGCAAACAAACCATTCTATTAATCAGCTTCGCAACAAGACATTTTGAAATATAGCTTATAAATCACCTCCTCTGTAACTCGGCCACAGAGTCACATTCCATTTTATACCAAATTATACACATTTCAAATAGAACTTATCATTAAATTAACTACTTATAAAAGGATGGTGTCTGAGAGGGCCCGAATTTTCATACTTGGGTCCATAGACTCCATATGTCTTATCAAATGGTCCAACTGATTTATTTTATCTAACCCATAAAGTTGGGCCAGGCCCAACTATCTCTTTATTTGTTTCACTTTGGGTTATTTGGGCTTTGACTGAGATCAGGCCGTGTAACCGATCACAAAGCACCCGACTTGTCAGTTTTGTGTCTTCTCGGGCTGTTAAAGCAGTAGCACCTACGACTACTTACCGTTTTACACGTGGACACAGTTTTTTTTATCCGATTCAATTTAGAGAAATTTTTTATCATTTTGGCATTATAAAAACGACAATAGTAACATGCCCAAATCAATTTCTAATCAGGCAGAGGCCTAATGGTTGGAGCAATGATATAAGGGATGTTATAATCTTTTCAAATATGATGTGATATTTAAAATTATCAATATATCAAAATTCATTCAGATAAATGCTGGGGTCAATATTTTCTTCATATTTGGCTAATTTTATCTTACAAACTAACTATTAGATTTGTAAACTTATGTTAACTATACATAAGTTAATTGTGAACCCCACAATTCTAATGGTTGATCTATTAAATTTGTAGAAAAATATAAGTCAAATATAAGAAATTTATTGATTCTCTAGCCTTTGTCGTTCAATACTGATCATTTTAAATTTAATAACCATTTTAAAAGTCATGTCACATTTAGAAGAATTTTAAAATGACTATAGTAATCCTTATATTCATTATTCAATAGTTCCTAATGACCACGAATTGGCTTAAAAACCATCACTAGAAAGAACATTGAAAAGGAACGACACTATTTAATGACAATGTGAACATTGAAATCGTTGTCTAGTTTGTTTTATATGTCTGTCTGTCTGTCTGTAAATTTCTTGGTTTTGATTACAATTTCCGGTTAGTGTAGAGGTTGATGGATCAACACTCGAGAGTGGTTGACATTTTTTGTTTGTTTTGTTAAGTCCCAAAATGATGGTTACGGGGAAAGAAAGACAAATGTGATGATCATAGGATAAGGATTGGTAGATTATTTTTTCCTAAAACCTTATAATAAAGCATGACAAGGAATATAACTTAACAAAACATTAATTTGCTGAATTTAAAATACCCTGCACTAGCAATTATTTAATTCGTATGAATGGGCCCAGCAGGCCCTAAACTATTCTTCTAGAAAATAGGATTTGCAAATTAAAACCCACAGGGCCACAATCAGTGTAAGCCCACTATTGTTTGGTTTCCAAAATTTTCCGCCTAACTTTATTGTTAGTATTTTTAGAGTAATTTTATAAAATTTTTTTTTTTTTTTTTTTTTTTTTGTTCCTTTCAAAATAAAGTAATTAAAGTAATTTTTAAAATTATCATTTTTTGCCTACTAATAAGAGCATTTCCAGCAGTAATAGCTATTATAACAAGTCAAAAAAGTACAATTCTTTATTTTAGTTATCCATTTTTTAATGTCAACTCCAACAGATTTTTTATTCTATTATCTACTTGCTTTAAAATATTATTTCTCATTTTTTTAATATATTATTTTCAATATTTAATTAAAAGAAAAAAGTAATATTATATTATATTAAAATTCAATCTAGTGTACTACAATGAATAGCTATTTGTAATAGCAGTTAAAGTATAATAGCTAATCCTAAGCTATTTTGTTTGAGCCAAAAAAAAAAAAGCCAAAATAACTAAATATAATTATTTTTTTCATTTTAGCTACACTGCTGGAGATGGTCTAAAAGTAGTTATGACACCCCCATGAGACAACAATAAAGAAGGTGGACGAAATACGTGACAAAAGGAGAGAGAATGGTAGCAAATGGCAGAGAGATAAGCCAACCGGAAAAAATGAGATCCAAAATGTATTGAGCAACGTGATAGTTTCGAATGAAAAAACTCGAATTAGAGCTATTACACCTTGTACAATACCGTAGATATCGTAAGAGATCTCAATCATGTATTGTGCGCTATATAAAGTTACATCTCACCACACACTAAAGCAACCTTATTAGGCAAACTAGAAGGAAAACAACAAAAATACCGTTCTAAAACTTTCCATTAGCAATCTAATCTAGTTAAAGTTTGAAACTTTATTGTTGCCATCTTTTTCATGAATAATAATTTCCTCGACGCATCCTAAAAAGTATCTTAAAACTTCTATATGTCAAAGCTTCTTAAATCATAATCTTAGATGAAATCCCATTTGTGTCTTGGTTTCGTACTAGAACCTCATTGACTTTTTTTTTCTCTATATTTTAAGGTTTGACTTTTTGCAATTCTTACTTTAGGAACAAAAACCCATTAAATTGTTTTAAAGAGGTAGTTCAATCGGCTGGGGCCACGCCTAATGAAATAGAGGTCACTAGTTCGAATCTTCATCCCTCCTATTGTGTGGACATGTAAAAAAAAAAACCCTTAAATTATTGCAACACATGATGAAGACATACTTTTGTCAGACATGCCTATGCACGGAGGCACGTGTACGGTGCTAGATCTTCTCCCATCTTGTACTAAGAAGTTGCGTGAAATAAATCAATTATCCTCTTGCGTCATCTAATATTAATTACTCAAATTCCGTCCGAAAAAAGAAAAAAAAAAAGAAAAGAAAAAATAATATCATTCTAAAACTTTCCATTAGCAATCTAATCTAGTTGAAGTTTGAAACTTTATTGTTGCCATCTTTTTCATGAATAATAATCTCCTCGACACATACTAAAAAGTATCTTAAACTTCTATATGTCAAAGCTTCTTAAATCATAATCTTAGATGAAATCCCATTTGTGTCTTGGTTCATGCTAGAACTCCATTGACTTTTTTCTTCTTTATTTTAAGGTTCGACTTTTTGCAATCCTTACTTTAGGAGCAGAAACCCCTTAAATTATTGTAACACATGATGAAGACATACTTTTGTCAGCCATGCCTATGCACGGAGGCACGTGTACGGTGCTAGATCTTCTCCCATCTTGTATTAAGAAATTGCGTGAAATAAATCAATTATCCTCTTGCGTCATCTAATATTAATTGCTCGAATTCCGCCCAAAAAAAGGATAAGAAAAAATAAATAAATAAAAAGGAGAAATTATTATTATTTTTAAACAAACAAAGGCGTGATCTATTAAAAGGTCAAACCCTATGGATCAAAATTGTATTTTCCTCTGCTCGCATTAAGCATGCGTGAGGTAGTCTTTACCGAATGACATATTGCACAATTATCTTTACCACATCAAACGTATATCCCAGTTAATTACCAAATCATAAAATGCCACACCATGTGAAATTAAAAAAAAATACAAAGGGAGAGGTGATTATGACATTAACAAGACAAGAGTTTGCTTCGTTTATTAATATTTATTGAATTGAAGGGTAGTGTTTTATTTTTTGATTAAAAAAAAGTTCTAACGTGACATAAAAAGAAAAAAAAAAAAAGAAAAGCTGATTAAATCAAAGGTCAAAGCTGCAAATTAAGGCACAGTAAAAAAAATAAATAAATAAAAATTACCCATTTCACCATATACATTTGTCAATAATTGTAGCTATCACAATTGGTTTTTTTCAACAGCAATTGATATATTATATTTGACTCAAGATCCGTTGACCAAATTATATAATTGTTGATAGAGTATTATCCATAGTAGGATTAGAATAAACAACATTATTCAACTCGGTAATCCAATAACCTTTTATTTTTGTATAATAAGCAAAAGATTTAGTAGGCTTTGAACTCGGGTATATTCCTAATCCTAGCCAAAAGCGACCTACTGGGCGACATGCTCATTAACATTCATTGACTTTTTTAACGCCCCATATTTTAATCATTCAAACTTCCATTTATTATTACATTATTTAAATCAAACATGCACATCATGCGGGGACCTCTGCTTTAATACAAGTTGTATATTACGTGTTTAATTCTTGTTTTTAGTAGGTAGTTTAATGGGGAATAATGTATTATAAATCACGGAAATCACTGGTTTAATTTTTATTTTTTCATTACGTAGACATATATATAAAAGAGAAAAAAAAAAAAAAAGTCGTATACTACGTGGCAAGTGTAATGCCGGCTCCACGCTTTGACTTTCTCGCAGATTTTTCATCATTCATCCGGGGATGGCAAAATCTCGGTTAGGTACATAGAAAACGACTATTTTTTTTTCTCGAAAATTGAATTTTTAAAATTTTCTTTTGATTCAGTAAATTAAATTATCATGTATTCGTTAAGTATACGATAAGTACATGCTTTGTAATAAAGTAGTGCTAAAATAATATTTTTATTCACCGTTATTTAACGATGCCAATCAACTATTATTTAAAAATAAAATTCGAAAATTGATTGATAATGTCACACCAATAAAATAAAATAATAATAAAATTAAAATGTAATTTTTTTTGGATTATTACTTTTGTTCTTATCAATTATAATGTATTATCACTTTATTTTTTTGAACTGACAACTCTACTGACCGATCTCATCAAACTATTATTTTGTGTTCAAAACTCCTATTTCGTCAGTTAAATGCGTTAACTCAGACAGTCAACAAGTTATTTTGTCCCTAACAACTATAATGCATTATCACTGTCCCATATAAACTACAATACATTGTCATTTTTAATCATCAGAGTTAATGCCTTTAACTGACGAAATGGGGGTTTTGGACACAAAATGATAATTTGATGGGGTCGAACAATAGGATTGTCAGTTCATAGGGGCAAAGTGACAATTACAACGCAAAAGTAATTACTCATATTTTTTTTTTTATAAAACATAAAAATAATCCCATAAAATTCGAAAAATCCCAAACATAGAGAACAACGAGAAGGGCAAAACGGTAAAGTAATAATTCCACGCCTGACGGTGACAGTCACGTCAAAACTCATCCACGGTGGGCGGGATTTTCGTCATCACCTTCCTGCGCTCTCTCAAGTTCTGTTCAGCTCGGAATCCATTTTACATTTACCCACGAGATTTTCGTTGGTTATGTGAGAAACGCGGTGTTAGGCAATGATAAGGAGAATTCGTATTCGTCGTCTATAAAACACAGTCAAAGCTGAGAGTTGAATTCCCTTTTGTCGACCTTCCTTCTTCGACAGCGACCAATCACATACTCTCTCTTCCTCTTCAGCTTCCTCTTCCTCTTCCTCTCCTTGTAGTTATATGATCTTCTTAGGGTTTGTTATTTGAAATCACTTGGTTCTTTGTCTCTTTGTCTCTCTATCTAATTCTTTCTGTGTCTACGAATACGAGTTTTCTTTTGACTGCGCGCTGTGCTCCGTAGTTGCTGAATTTGTCAAATGGGAGGTGATTACTGTTACTTGGGTTTCTTGTTTGGTTGCTGAGAATATATGGAAGAAAGTGTTGAATCTTGTGGTTTCGTTGACTCCATTCAGAGCACAGCTCGGACGAGCTGTTTTATTAGTCTCAGCTGATTAAATTTGTTTCTTTACATTTTTTAGAAACCATTTGAATTTTGTAATTCAGTGGTATGATACGCATAGACAATTTGAAGATTCATTGAATTCGTACGATTTTGGGAGAGAACAATGGGGGGAGTGTGCCCCGGCGGGATGGCGAAGCGTAATGCTAAAGTTGGAGCGAAGGCTGCTGTGAAGCCCAAGACGACGAAGAGCATTAGCAATCAGAAAGGGGATAGCTATTCGGATTCTGATGCAGTTGATTCCAGAAAAGCGACGCGAAAGTGTGATTTGTCTGAGTCAAAGTCGTTTTACAGCGGCTCCAAGCCGTCGACGCCAAATTGGTCGAAATCACCGATTCGCTCGAAGCCGTCGACGCCTACTAGGAAAGGCAACGTGCGTTTCACGACTTTGAATTTAATTATAGTTGGTGATTTTTAAGAAATATGATCTGTTAAGGGAATGTTGTTTCACAGCTTCATGATTTTGAATTCTGTAATGCTATTCCTCTAGTGGAATTCAATGTACTGTCATTTATCTATCCTTGGTTTATTTTTTTTATCTTTATTGTTTATTTTTTTTATTGCTTTTCTAGATTATCCAGAAGAGCCCAGGAAGAGTTGGCGAGATGACAGCAGATGTTCTGGACACAATCCGAAGTAGCTTGTCAAAATTGAATCCCAATAATGGGCGTGCACATGGCTTGGCTTCAAGGGGGAATAAAATATCCATATTGGCATTTGAAGTAGCCAATACAATAGCCAGAGGTGCTAACTTGTTGCAATCTATTTCTGAAGAAAATATCCAGGTCCTGAAAAAAGAGATATTACATCCAGGAGTACAACAATTAGTTTCCACAGATATTAAGGAGATGCTAAGCTTTGCTGCTGCTGACAAAAGGTTGTTTCTTGTTAGAGAGAATAGTTTGCTTTTGCTATGAGTTTTTCTTGTCTTTTATGTCTAGTTCAAAAGGATTTAATTTCAACTTCTTTTTTTTTTTTTCTTTTTTTTGTCTTTTATCTTTTATAATTTCATTTTCCCCTCTTTTACCTTGGGGCATTTTTAGGCAGGAGTTCGAAGTTTTCTTAGGGGAAGTAATTAGATTTGGAGATCTATGTAAAGACCCACAGTGGCACAATCTGGGTCGGAGCTTTGATAGGTAAGTTCTTTATAAAAGACAGTGTAGTGAGATGTATTGCTGATGTTTGCTGAAAATGCACATATAATTCTTGAACTGCTTGTAATATTTCAGATTAGATTCTGATGATCCAAGCTACAAACAACATAAAGTACACACAGAAACGACCATCCAGGAGTTGACCACTCTGGCTCAGAACACTTCTGTAAGTTAATAATTTTAAAGCTTTGCATTTATTTGTGCTGCTAGTTGGCATAGTAGTGATTGTGCAATGTCATAGGCAGGATTGGACAATCCTGTATAAAGGCTGCATTATAGTAATGCCTCCTTCCATGCCCTATCCACTTTACACATTTTATTGCTAAATCTTCTGGTGTAAATGTTAAGGATTTTGTGTGTGTATATATATATATAGATATAGGTGGCTTTTAGCGATCTTTCAAAATACATAATATATGTGACCTTCTAAGACATGTTGGAGATGTTTATCAAATCATTTGAAGTGCATATTCTGCAGTTTTTTTACTGTAATACTAATTTTCCATGCTCTATATAAATTTTTCATTTTTTCTATCTACACTTGATATTATAATTGATCTCTTTGATTACTCTAAGAAGCTAACTTTACGCTTGCATAGGAATTATACCACGAGCTGAATGCTTTTGAGAGATTTGAACAAGATTATCGGCGAAAGCTTGAGGAAATGGAGTCCTTAAATCTCCCTCGAGGAGGTTAGTTGTAACAAAATCTTGTTCACTCACCACAGATTTCTTAGATATGCGAGACATATTATGCAGAAGTTTGGCGTTTGGACTTGTCTAATTAGTGACATTCAACAAAATATTGGAGTACTTTGTTATGGTGATTTAAGATAGGTTGATGTGTTATTGGACATTTGGACCAACTATCCCCTTTTCACATATTAGCAATCATATGTCATGTTAATAACCTTGAAAGAAGAATAAACACTATATTGATATCAGAATTTTTTTTCAGCAAGTAATACTCTTGTGTTGTTATTTGATGAAGGATATACTTTTTCAATGACTGACGAAAAAATCTCTCTACTTGTAGTGTTACTTAATTTTCCATTTTCTACCTTCTGTTGAGCTTTGTGGGCCTTTGATCTCATAGTATTTTGCTAGTATTTAATCAACGTCCTCTTTTAGTAGATAATATATTGTTTTTGGATTAAATTTTGAGAAGGTTTTCAAAATGCAAACTCCTGCTTGTTAATAATTTGGGTCTAGTTTCTTCCAGAAGCCTGTCAACAACAGCGGTGCAGTAATTTTATTAACAGGTCATTTTCTTTGTAATTGTAGGAGAGAGTCTCACAATTTTCCACAATGAGCTAGAAGAGCAAAGAAAGCTTGTAAGGCGTCTGAAAAAGAAATCTCTTTGGTCTAGAAATTTGGAAGAGGTATATAACTATGAGCACATGTTATTCTTCCTGAAGAGGAAAAATTATGATATTTGGGTACCAGTAGAAAAAATGAATTATCAATTTATAAATTAAACAATTTAAACTGCTAGTTTTGGTTAGGTTTTCTTGTTCTTTGTGAAATAAATGTTATACTACCTTTCTTGATGTAAATGGCAATTCTATGAATCTAGATGGCAATCAAATATAAATACCTGTTGATTTAATAAGAATCCATGGTAGGTCATGGAGGAAAGTTTCTACTTTATTCAGTCTTGTCTTCCAAATCCACAGGATAGAGTAGAGTATTTGTTTCTCTTTGTAGAGTAACATATTTTTTTCGAAATTATTTCTTATTTCAGATTGTGAAGAAGCTCGTGGATGTTGTTGCCAGAATACATCAAGCTATCTGGGAAGCCTTTGGAAATAGCGGTATGAACTCAGCATCTCAAAATGAGACTAGCCCAATATGCCTTTCTCCAATATGGGAGTTCACTTTAAAAAGTAATTCCATCGTGCAACAACTAATTGCCACATAAATGTGATAGTTCATGTGTCATTTTTGTTTTCCTTCTCCTTGCTCGATAGGACTTAGTAATTTTTTGGATGTGTGTTTATGGAAGTGATGAGTTTTAAGAGGAACTTTTATGGATGAGTTGGTACTTTGAAATAAAAGTCTCATACTGGTGCGAAGATTCACCAATACTGTCAAATTTCCTCTAGCTGCCCTTGAATCTCCCAAAAATTTTCAGCTCCTGGCCAAAAATGAGAACATCTGCAAAAATACATACAGGATTCACCAATATATACATGACATCTGTTGAACTAACTCAATGACCTGCCAGTTATTCTATGGCTTTCTCTATTTATATCTTATGTTGATAGATAATGTCGAATTTCATTATATGCAACGTGGCATTATTCCTAAATTTGCTACCATTCATAATTTTTTTTTTCCAGATCCATCAACTACAAGTCATTAGGACATAGTTTAAGAGTTGTTGGCTTTGGAAGATGTGCTTCAAATGATTTACTCTTAAATCCTTATGAAGTTGTTAATTCACGTCAGGTACCACATTGGTTAGTGAGGAGCCTAGTAAGGGTCCTGAAAGACTTGGGGAAGCTGGTCTTGCATTACACTATGCCAACGTAATCAACCAGATAAGTATCATTGTAAGTATAGATCTCCACTTTTCAGTAATCACATGCTATGTAATGGGTATTGATTTTCAAAGTACATGTGCCTGAATGGAAAGTTACATGCTAACAGGCATCTCGCCCGACCTCCCTTCCACCAAATCTGAGAGACCAATTATATCGAGCATTGCCAGACAGTGTGAAGGTGGCTCTACGTTCCAAAATGCAGACTGTTGATGCCAAGGAACAGGTATGTCCTCTGAAGAATAGTTAGACCCTTGCCGTTTTCTTGTATTCTCTGCTTATTCGTTTTCTTGCTTCATTGAGATTTAGCTTTAGTGTTTCTTTCTTTTGTCACTTGTTGGTGTGTGCATATGCACATTAATGCTATTATTATCATTCTTAATTGCTTCTCATTCGATCTGTTTCTCTACAGCTCTCAATTTTTCAGATCAAAGCTGAAATGGAAAAAACTCTCAAGTGGCTTGTTCCAGTTGCCACAAATACAATTAAGTAGGTTATATAATGTGTTTATTGGGTGTTTTGCTTTACATGTCTGGTTTTTCTGTTTTTTTCTAAATTTCGAGTATTGTTATGGTCTTTCGTTTAAACTTAACGACGTATTTTCCTTTTCTGTGACAGAGCACATCAAGGTTTTGGATGGGTTGGAGAATGGGCAAAGGCTAGGTCAGTCATGGCCTCTGTGTGTTTTTGTGTGTCTGTGTGTTGTGTGATGTGGGTGCCTGTGTATGGAACATTTACTTAACGAATGAGATGCATAACTAGAATGATATTTAGTAGTGTTTTTTCTCACTGGACAGTAATGAGTTCGGAAAGAGTTCAACCACAACCAATAACCTGATCCGCCTCCAGACACTGTATTATGCAGAAAAGGAGAAAACAGATGTATACATCCTCAAATTGGTGACCTTGCTTCATCGTGTGATCAGCTCAATAAGACGTAGAGACCATGGTTTCAAGCCTCTGCCTTTACGATCTCCGACTCATAAGGCACTCGATTTTCACTCCAAGATGCAACATTCTGTGTCCATGAACTATAGTTCTAAAACCCATGGAATTCAACTTTCTCAGGAAGATAAAAATTTGTTAGATGAGGTAATTGGAAGCTTAAGGGTCCCTGGAAACAGCAAAAGCCAGGACTTCGCCATGGCTGAGGAGAGAGGGACCAGAGTTTGGCCTTTGAGCAGGAGCACTGGGAGTTCCCCTACTAGAAAGTTGGGTGCAAAACAAGACTTGAAGACTGATGTTTTGGATATCATGGACAGGCTAGAAATTATAATTAGTGAGGCTTCTTGATCGATATCCCATTCCAGGCATTTTTCTCCACTCCCAAAATCGTATATTCATTTCTCTCCCTCTGTTCATTCGATTGTATTTTTTGGTTAATTAAATCCTCATTTTATCATGTAATTATCCCTATTTATGGTGGATAGGTGCTAGTGTATAATGTGATATAATTATATTGTTGATACGAACCCCATCAAGTTGTAACGAATCCCGTATCAAGATTGTTACCCAAGACCGTTCTACACTCAGGTTCAAATGGAAACCGCAACCCAACACCTATAAAGAGATGTGAACCTTAGTATAAAGGAGGACGCCACAATCAAGGATGGAATACTCAATTAAGAAGTCAAGGATGAACGCCACAGAGAAATCTGATAAGTTCAATTTAGTTCTCAAAGAACAAAAGATAAATTAGTCTCAATTTTATGAATAAAACAACTGCCCCTTATTGAATGGAAAAAAAGTATAATTATAATACTAAGGCCACAGAAGATCAGCCTTAGAAATCTCAAAGATTGCAACAATAATTCCTAAAAATGTGCTTAAGGCAACGAAAAAGGAAAAGCTGAAAATAAAATATTCTTAAACTAAGATAATTTCGGCCTCAATTTAAGGAAGCCAAATCTGACTTTAATTCCTTAATATTTCAAGCTAAAATTGTGCAACAAGAAAGAAACAATTTATTTCAGTCCTAAATCAGGTCCCAATTTGCCTATTGACTTTCTTGGACTTGAATCACGCTTGTTAAGGGCTGGAGATTTTGTTCATCACCATCAATGAGCCTCCACGTGCTTGCTTGAGCCCAAATCAACCCACTTAACACATTTTGTAATTTCTTGGCACGTGCTATTGTAATTGAACCAATGGGAGCTTGAATTGGATCCGCATTTCATGATCTCGTGCTAGCCATGTCTTCATCAATTGTAATTCTTCTTCTGGCCTCTTAAATTTGGATACTCAGGAGAGGAGTAGCTCATTGGTATAAGAGGTGGAGGGCATGCACATTGTTCACAGTATTACTGTTAAAACTCTGGCAATTTCTGTCATTTAAAATTTAAAATTGTGAATATTTATAAAAGCATATGGTTTTCACTATATTCTAATTCAACTATTGAAAATGCTTATGGACTAGGTAGGCTTGTTGCAATCTTTTAAACTGCTTCCATAAACTAATTGATCTTCATTCACACAAAGCATGGTTTTGCTTGCATTTCTCTTACCTTATACAATTCTCAACTGCTCCTACTTCAATTTAAAAATCAGTTTGCACCAATTTCATTCACTCTATTCAATGCTCCCCTCTATATATAACGCGTTCATAATTCACAGCATTTGCTAGATCTGCACTAATCATACCAATGAAGACCTTCAAGACCCACAAAGCTTGTATCCTTTTCCCCCTTCTCATCTTCCTCTCTTCCTCTGTTTTTCCTTCAGAATCTCTCCCCCCGAACAGCCTCCCTCTGAGTCATGAAACCACACCACCATCTGCCTCATCCCACCTTTTCCCCACTTCCCCTTCAGGTGTACTTGTTGATCCTCCTCTTTCTCCACAGTTTGGCCATCCTATATCTAATAAAAAACCTTCTTCTGCAGAGTCTTTGGAGAGCCAGGAGGGAGAGTCCGAAGCAGGGTACCAACATGAATCGGGTTATCCACAACAGGGCCTGAACCAGCCTTTATCGGGCTTCAGTCAACCATTTTCTTCTACTAACCAGCCTTTATCGGGTTTTAATCAGCCATTTTCTTCTACTAGCCAGCCTTTATCAGGGTTTAACCAGCCATATTCATCTCTGAATCAGCCTTTTGGGTCTTATAACCAGCAAGGTTTAGTCAACAACAATCCTCTTGATAATGGGGTATTAAAAGAAAAGGCATTCGTGCTAGGAGTTCTTTTAGTTTCTATAATTACATTTGGTTTTCTTGTTTAGTGTGCTACTATATATATATATATATATATATATATTATGAAATATGGGCAGAGGAATAACCAACATTGTACATGGCCTCTCCCGAGGCTATCGATCGTTCCTTTTTCCAGATATGTATTGGTTTCCATATGAAGATTTGTACTGATGCAATTTGTTGCAAGATAGAAAGAAGAATCTGTATTTGTTTTTTTAGTTACATCTATTGGTGTTTGAGTATATTAAAAAATGGGATTTATACTATTGGTATATGACGTCACTATGACCGTAATCATTACAAAATGTTTGGTTGATGCATGCAGTGTGGTGTAATGAGAAGCAAAATATGTATTATAAATAAAATATGCTTAAATAAAAATTAGAGATGCAGTCCTAAAAGAAAAATTACAAAAGTAATTATAATTAAAAATTTCACTCGAAAACGTCACGTGAATATATATCGAGCAAAGTTTTTACCCATGATTAGCTAGCCATAATGTCGTTCGAGCAAAAATCCTGACGCAACCTCTGTAAAATTAGTTTGTTATTTAGAGTATGCATTGTTAAAACCTTAATTAATCCCATCTCAAAGCTACCTCCACAGAAGAATTGAGAAACAACTTTTTGATTGGTCTAAATAAGTACAAAAAGAACATACTCGGACGAGTTTGTCTATTATTTATCCCTGAATGTGTAAAAGTGTTAAATAGACGTACAGTCATTCTAACAAATAATCCATGTACAACTCAAGAAGTGTTCCAAGGAGAAATGGTAATGGGGCTTCTTACCGTGTGATTTCATTTTTCTTCAATTGTGTATAATACTCTATTTATAGAGAAAAAGAATGAACGTTACAAGTCTTTTTTACTTTTACATTAACAACAATAACTTTAATTTATTATTTGTAATTCTTGTCTCTTGAGTTTTACAAAAACTTTAAATTCTTGAGGTCTTTATTTCTTGAATTGTTATAACTCTTGTCTCAATACACATAAAGGATAATAAAGTGTGAACAAGAAACCTAGTAAAAAACCCCATGGAAACTGCTATTTCCTCAATTGCTTAATGTTTTGTTTGGATGTAATTAGTAGCGGTTTTGTCATATGCTTTATATGGGTTATGAGGTTTAAATGGCGAGCTTCAAAGGTCAATCATTATTAAAAAAAAAAAAAAAAAAATAGAGGTTAATTAAAACTTTAAATAATTGATCAGAAACCTACTTGGCTAATCATCTTTCAATGAGCCAAAACATTTGCTAATATGAAAGGTTAAACTTACAATTTTCCTATGAAAGGTTTAAACTCTTGATTTACTAGAATAGGTGTTAATATTAAACAATAGGCGTGTCTTTTCTCTTCCTTCTTATAGATATGAAAGGTTTAATGCAATTCAATCCTTCAAATTTAATTTTTTAATTCTATTTTCTTAATAATTTCTTTTTATAAATCTAATAAATTTACTATTAAATTTGTGAACTTACGTGAGTTCCACAAAAAATCAATAATAAATTTGTCTACTCACTAGAGAGAGATGGTTGAGAGTTGAGAGATTAATTTTTTATCAATTCTCTTTTAAAGTTTTATTTAAGAAGTCATCATTATTAAAGTAAGAAAACAAAAACCAAAACCTTAAAAGAGGTGGGGATTGGTGGGGCCATGCCACTTTTTTCTTTTTTTTCTTTTTTATTATTATTATTTTTTTGTTCACTCTTATTGATAACATTCTCATATGCTGAACCTTTATTACGATATAAGTCATCTGTCTAATATATATCCATTTCATTTCAACACTACATTTACTTGTTTATTTTATTTTCTTTATTTCATATATCTCTCAAATCGTAGGTCAAGTAGAATTATCAAAACCCAAATTTAGACTCTCTTTTTTGGATGAATCTATAGACAGACCACCGTCCTTAGTTATTTTGTGCTCTAGTTGAGCCTTGTTAATTTCTTAGGAGGGCTCGTGTTTGGATCACAATCACATCCCTCTTGCCATGTTATAGGGATTCAAGAATTAAAAGATAATTATAATTTATATAGGATTGAGGTAAGAGGAACGTTGTTTTTCTCCAAATTTTTTTTAGTTTTATCCCTACCCATTACATTACCCGTTCAAATTCGGCTCAGGAGGATCCCCCGAGGCTGATCGAGTCTGGGCCTAGTGAAATATGATGGACTCAATGGGCTCGAGCCAAGCCCATGAGCTCGCAAGCAAGGCAAGGTTCTGGGCTGGTTCCCAAGAACTCCTCCAGCTGGTTGGGGGGCTAAGATTGTTGAGATGAAGGATTCTTGAGGCTGGGGATCAATTCTAAGCCATTTGTTGGTATAAGCCCATGACTTTGTAAAGAAATGGTTGAGGAATTCTTCAAGCTAGGGATCAGATTGGTTAAGCTGGGAGTGCCCAATTGTCGTAACCAGGCTTTGGAGCGGACACCCATCTCGCATCTTTAATACGAGTTCGAACCACTCATCACATCCCATTGACTGCCTGAAGGATCATGGCTTTCTTGGGCTTTCAATTTGCGTACTTATAGAAGCGCCTTCAATGCAATAGCGTCCTTCCTTCTCCATGTGGGACAACACAACAAATCCTGATCATAATACTATAGTTTCTGCATGTACTTATCCGAAGTAGCCCGATCAATCGATAATCCAAGTTGTTAAACAAGTATATCCTCATAATTGTTTTCTGCGTCGTGTTAAACAATTAGAAAACAAATATATTCTTCATCCAAATTGTTCAACTAACGAAACAATCACCTAATCAAGCATTTTACATGGCTTGCTTCTTTCATTCAAATAAATAAAGAATAAAAAATGTTATTCATTCAAATAAATAAATAAATTATAAAACAATGGGCTTTCCTCGTTGGTATACATGAGTGCAATACATACTCTCAAATATTCACTTTTAAGTGCCTGCTATTTTACACGGCAGTAAAAATTATTATTTGATTAAATAACAAATTAAAATACATGTACCAACTACCATCTATGATACTAGTATGCTCTACACACGGATTTTTCATTATAATTTAATTTTAACATTTTTTTTTTTTTAAAAAGTCTTCTAAAAGAATAGAAAAAATATATATATAAGCCATAATAATAATAATGAAAAAGAAAGAAAATAAATGTTATAGAGGAATTCATTAAATTCAAACAAAGGTTGATTTTTGTACGGTAACGATTGAGTGGATCAAATTAAATCAACAAAAAATATTCATTTTAGAGAGAATAATGCTATTTAGTAGACTCATGTACAACTCTTATTAAATTGGATGATGTGGCAATAAAAATCATCCCCAGGATCAATACTTAAAAATAAATTAAATAAATAAAAAAACTAAGACCTTGTTTGGTTGAAGGAATGAGTATTTCATTAGAAAATTGAATAGTTATTACTTGGAATGGAATGAAGTGTAATGAAATAGTTATTCTTATTCTTTAGGCTCCGTTTGTTTTGCCGTAAACTGATTTATGAAAAATGTTTTCCGTATTTTTAGGGTATTTGGTGCGATGTAAAATAATAGTCAATAGAAAATATTTTTTCGGGACTCCTTGAAAATTATTTCTTAGAAAATATTTTATGGTATTTAGTGTGTATGCAAAATCATATTAGACACTAAATTATTATTAATTAATTTGTATATTTTAATTAAACATAATTTTAGTTTTATTTTTAAAATTATTGTATATTAGTATTTTTATGTTGAGAATAAAAATTACATTTTATAGGTTAATATGATTAAATGAAAATATAAAATATATATATATTTGTGTTTAAATATCCCAAGGCTATATTTTTCAGTTTTCATTGGATGCATGCCCTGTTGAGAACTAGGTGGAATATACAACAAGCACGCTAATTCGACTGACCGCCAAGATGTGGTTTGTTTTGTGAAAAAGGAATCCAATTGCAAAAGGAAGGGCAAAAAGAAAAATAAGTACTTCTATTCTGAATGCTCTTTACACTAAAGAGTAAAGAGTCCGATCTCTCTAAAAATTCAGTCACATTCAAAGATAAAAGACAAGGTACAATAAACTCCAAAGCTTGATAGTCTTTATCGATTTCTTCGTTTCAAATAACATGGAATCCATGTTGATAATTAAGTTACCAAAAAAAAAAAGTGCTGTAAATTAAGAAAGTACGTAGTACAATCATTTCAAAGCATCATGTTTGAGATATCTTGATTTGTAGTTCCTTGCTGATTTAAAGATTTGAGACGTACAATCATTCTAGCAAATAATCCACGTACAACTCAAGAAGTATTCCAAGGAGAAATGGTAATGGGGCTTCTTACCGTGTGATTTCCTTTTTCTTCAACCCAACTAGTTCGCCAAATGAAACTTCCCGTTTCTTGTTCCCGCTATATTCTATAATTACCGAGTAGGACAGCTTCTCATACTTGTTTCCAAATACCAACATCTCTGGCGTGACTATAACTTGGGAATTCTTCGGTGACGTTACCTTGGCCTTGTACGATGTAATGCTATTGTCACCGTATAAAGCGATAAATAATGAAGGGTAATTCAGATCAGAAGATGGGTTTGAGTAATTGTAGTTTTTTGATCTAGTAATTTTTGATATATGGTTATGGTCGTATCGTAAATAGCATAAATGGTTCACATAATCCTGTGGGGTTGCATCATAAATCAAACCCGGGTCAAGTGCTTGATTTGGATCAATCAGACCCGCTCCCATGGCTAATGGTGAAGCGGGTTAGAGCACTCACTGCAGGCTCTTCAAACTCATTTTTTTTGTTAGTTTGAAGAGCCAATTGAACAAAAAAAAACTAAAAAACTCACTTTTCAGCCTTTTTATTTTAACAAAAAAGTTAACATTATGAATAGTAAAACTTCAAACTTAACAATTACTATTTCCTCTTCATTCTTTAAACAATTATCTTTTCTCTCTCCTCATTTTTCCTTTTCATTTCTCTTAACACTCAAAAGTTAGATAAATAATAAACAAATATTTGAAAATTAATATTTTAATAAAATAGTGAAAGTGAATCGTTAAAGTAGAGAGGCTGAAAAGTGTGCTCTAAAAAGGTGGGCTGTTAAAATAACCAAAAGTGTACTTTTTGTTATTTTGAAGAGTAAAATTTAAAGAGACTGCTGTGAATGCTTTTACGTAGTATTCTCTTGAATTGGGTTGAATGTATTATCCAAGGGAGTTGCGGTGGTCACAATGGCAGACCTTATAGCTGCCGGACTCCATTCTGGATGTGCAGCTTTCAGAAGCGCAGCTACACCAGAAACAAAAGTGCAGCAAACGACGTGCCGGATGTGAAATCAAATTGACCTTGGAAGGCGGCCAAAATCATTAAGCCAGGTGCCATCACATCTGGCTTCAGAATTCTCGAATAACTCAGTGAAAGACCTCTTAAGGCATTACTTGCAACAACTGGGGTAGGTTTTATATCTCCAAAAGTTTGTTTGAACGTCATCTTGGCATTGGGCTTCTTATTAGACTCCACGTATTCCATCAACCTCGAAGCACTCTTCAAGCCGATGACAAAACAAGGACACAGAATTCGGGAGACTTGGGGATTTTCAGCTACAATTATATCACCTGTAACATTTGAATATGTTACGTTAGAAAGTTGTCGAAACACAGATCCAAGGAGACATATAATGATGCCTTTAGGGGCTGTTGATAACAACTTCGGGGAATCGCAGTTTGATATGGTTTTGTCGTATAGTAATGGTGATTCTTCAATGGATGAATTTTCTGGAAATGTGGACCATTCAGTAATAGTTTCCCCATTTCCCAGAGTTATGGTTCCAGCAAACCAGCGGTTGGTGCTACTGGCTGTAGTAGTCAGGACCCATGGAAGCCCGTTTTGATGTGTACCGAGGCTCAGACCATCATTTCCAGCTGCGCTTGAGACTAGAATGCCATTCGCCATTGCATTGAATAAAGCTATTACTATGGCATCGAGATATAATGGAGGTATTTGCCTTTTGTCAATTGCAAAGACCAAGGAGAGGGAAAACACATCAACACCATCAGCAACTGCGCGTGCTTCGTCTATAGCTTGGACAAGATCGGAGGAGAAACATCCCTCATCCCATAAAACCTTGTACGTGGCCAACCTAGCATAAGATGCAATACCTTTTGATGTTCCTTTGGCATACCCAAAATAAGATGCTCCCTTTACATAGTTTCTTGCAGCTATAGAGGAAACCATGGTCCCATGCCCTTTGGTGTCCCTAGCAGATTCCATGCTCACCCCATTGATGTTTTTCATAGATAGGAGACCCTTATAGAAGTACTTATGCTCCTATAAGCTTTTTATTACACATGGAGGAATTAAAATATTGTCCTACATGGCAAGATCCCCTCCACAGGCTCCACTCCACTTATATGGAGCTTTAGTAGTTATACCATCATCCTTGAAGCTCAAGCTTTCTGGCCACACACCGCTATCTACAACTCCAATGATTACATCCTTGCCATAATTTGCGGTAAGCCAGAGACCAAAGAAGTTATTCAGGGAGAGGAATTCAGGGGTGGAAGTGGCATGGTAGCAGGTATGACAACACTATCTTCGTAACTTGACATAAAGCCTGGAAAATTCTTCAACGTCTCTAGTTTATCAAGAGAAAGAAGAGCATTGAATCCATAAAAAACGTTATCATAAGTATATATAATTGAAGGAGAAGACAGATGGTGTTTGTCTTCCAATGTGGTTGGATTTGCTAAATCGAGGGAAGCAATGATGGAGGAGTACCAGCTATGATGGTTGACGAAAGCCTTGGGCATGGCAGACTTATCCATATGGATGATATATGTCAACCTCTCTACTGGCCTGGACTTGGCATGGAGAAGGAGAACTAAGAAAAGCCACGCACAAAGGATTGAGTGTGGACGAGAAACCTCACTAGAAAACTCCATGGAAACTATTTCCTCAATTGCCTAAAGTTTTGTTTGGATGTAATTAGTAGCGGTTTTGTCTTATGCTTTATAGGTTATGAAGTTTAAATGGCAAGCTTCAAAGGTCACTGGCTAATCATAAGCCAAAAGATTTGGTAATATGAAAGGTTAAAATAATACTTGATTTACCACAGTATATAGGTGTACGTGGAATATAAAACAATAGGTCAGCAAAAAGATTTGGTAATTATGAAAGGTTAAAATAGAGAAATATATAAACTAATTCCCCTCTTTTTTTTCTAAGCTTTTTTTTTTTTTTTTGACATGTCTACACAAGGGAATGGGGGATTCAAATTAGTGACTTCCGTTTTATAAAGCGTGATTCACAACCAATTAAGCTACCACTTGAAAACTGTAGATACGAGAGGTTAAAAGACTTGATTTATCACAATAGGCATAGCTAGAATAAAAAACCATAGGTCTAAGACGAACACTAAAAAGCAATAGATCTTCTCGAAACTCTTAATTACTGAAATCAAACTATTAAAGTATATAAAAAATATAAAAAGAAAAATCAATGAATAAAGATACAGATTAAGGTGGTTCAGCCTATGGTCTAGGTCCACATATCAACGCTTTTTCATGATTACATTTTTGCTTGATATTTTGATTGTGTATAATACTCTATTTATAGAGAATGAGAATAAAAGTTACAAGTTTTTTCAACTTTTACATTAACAACAATAACTTTAATTTATTATTTGTAACTCTTGTCTCTTGAGCTCTTCTGTCTCTTCAACCCTTTTGACATGCATAAGAGATTATATAAAATCCTACTTTTAAACATTTTTGAAATTAAACGTTTTTTTTTTTTTTTTTTTAACAAGAATCTATCTAATTCTACAACGCATTACATTATAGCCTTAAAACTTTTTTTTGTTTTGTTATTTGTTTAAATCGAATATTGTGTTTTTAGACTCGCTTGCAGCAATCATGTATGGAATTCAAACTCAGCTCGAACTTGAACGGAGTTTGCTCAGGAGGATCCCCGAGGCTGAGCTTTGTGCTTTTATTTTACAATTACTCTCCGCATCAACGTTGATGCTCAGCTTGCTTGGGCCAAGCTGAGCTAGTGGAATATGCTGGACTGAATGGGCTTGAACCAAGCCCATAGGCGCGCAATCAAGGCAAGGATCTGGGCTGGTTCCCAAAAACTCCTCCAGCTGGTGGGGGGCCTTATAGATTGTTGAGATGAAGTGTTCTTGAGGCTAGGGATCAATTCTAAGCCATTTGTTGGTATAAGCCCATGACTTCGTAAAGATATGGGTGAGGAATTCTTCAGGCTAGGGATCAGATTGGTTAAGATGGGAGTGCCCAATTGTCGTAACCAGGCTTTGGAGCGGACACCCATCTCGCATCTTGAATACGAGTTCGAACCACTCATCACATCCCATTGACTGCCTGAAGGATCATGCCGTCCTTGGGCTTTCAATTTGCATACTTATAGAAGCGCCTTCAATACAATAGCGTCCTTCCTTGTCCATGTGGGACAACACAACAAATCCTCTCTATTTATTCATCTTATAAAGTAGCCCAGTCGATCGATAATCCCATGTTGTCAAACAAATATATTCTTGATTTAAGAAACAATTATCTAATCAAGCATTCTACCAAATTAAAAAACAATAGAAATGTGGGCTTTCCACATTCGAATACCACGTTTTCAGGGATTTTCCCAAAATTTCACAAAACCTAGATGAATGCAGCTGCCTCTAAAATATGCCCAAGAAAGAACTATAGAATGGCCTGTCCACATTTGATGACATTTGCAGGAATTGGAGCTTCATCCTCCACAGGAATGGTTGATGGGTCTTCCTCTCCAACACCTTTGACTCGTATGTACAGCTCTTGCCCAAGATACCAGTTCTCTGCATTCTGTGATCTAAGATTCCAAAGTCCTTGATTGTCTAACTTCACCAATATTGCCGTCCAAGCAAATGGATATACCTGCGAATTATCACAACAAAAGCAACTAAGAACATTTACATAACCTCGCATGATAAAAACATGGTGTCTGTCAGCGAACCTGGACTGTGGATCGAGAAACAGCATCAACCATGTTGTATCCTGCTTTCTTACTCTCATCCCATGTCCCAAATTCCATGCTGCAAATTAATTTCCCAATTTCATTAGAATCAGAAAAATTAATACAACGTACCCTCTCTGCTTGACGATTGAGAAAAGAACCCTCACCCAACGACGAAGAAGTTGTAGCCATCAAGGTGCCATGTTTGTATATATTGACGAGGATTTTGAAAAACCACATGGAAAAAATCACGGTAAACAGCTTCAACAACTGAAGTGCCAAAAGTTGGAAAAGCATCGCCATTTGGTGTATCAGGAATAATGCTAGAGTAAGATGCATCAGTGAGCCGGAAATAGTCTGCCAACTTCAATGGTGTGTCCTGGTGAACAAATGAGACTCCATTAACAGTGTAGCGATGCTCGTGTCCGTTAAACATAACACCGTTCTTTAATATGAGTGTACGCGTAATGTTGATGCTGCCGTAGTGGTAGGAACCTTGCGGAGTTGGCCGAGCAGCTCCAACCATTAAGTTCCATCTGTTCAACCCCCCCCAAAAAAAAAATAAAAAATGATTGTCTAGATTTCAGTAAAATTCAGATATTTACGAGATGGGTCGAGGAGGTGGAAATGCATACCGAATGGCATGGGCTTGTGACATGGAGTAGGCATAATCGTATGTAGCTGGGCCTGGGGTAATAGGGCCCATTGGAGCTTCAGCAGAGCCAGGATGGCGAATGATAGCAAGACCCAGGAGTTGTCGTTGAGTAAAGCGAGAAGATGCAATCATGTAGAAGGAGATGCAATTTATCTGCTTCTTTGCTGTGACCAAAACTGAGTAAGATTGACCCACGTGGATGTCAAGATTATTGTAGTCCTTTTGAACGGTGTAAGATCCTTCAGTCTCAATCAGCCACATCACATGGCCCTGAATTCTGAAGTTCAGAGACGTTTTCAAGCCCACGTTTGAAATTCTGAGCCTGTATGTGGCCCCTACATTTTAAGGGCAACATTTTAAAAGAAGATTCACAAATACATATGTTGTGAAGAAATTTGATCCTTATATTTCACCTGGTTCAAATTCAAAAATTGCTTGTTTGGGTCCGAGCCCATTGATAAGGATTCCATCCGGGTCGGGCAAACCGTTCCCAACATCAAGCGAGGCTCTCAACATCTGTAACAACAGAACCATTCAACAACCAATACTATCTCTATATATGATGCTTAGATAAAAATTAATTAATTAATTAAAATTTTAATGATAAGCATACCCTATAGTCAGTGTTGTACCAATCACCAATTAGAATATCCAAATCTTTGTAAGGATGAGGGAAAGGAAGAGGAATAAGAGGGCTATTGTTCAACCGGATGGCACCATATCCACCGGTAGCCTTCTGAAAGAGAAGTGAAGGGAAATAGAAAAAGCTTCCAATTTGGTCCTTAATCTGAAAACTATATGTCCAGCTGTGCCCAGGCAATATGGGGCAGTTGGTCTCTTGCACTCCATCCTGCCATGAATTCCTCCTTAGTTGCACTCCATTCCTATATTCAATAAGTAAACTTTCACTAAATCTGAACAAAAAGAGTATGAAAACTTTACTTATTTGTTGTCTTTTTCAACGCTCACTCTTTAATTATTAAAATTTGTAACGTAGATGTTTGATGTATTAGCCCCTTTCAATGAGTTCATTTCATTTGGATTTTTCATTAACTTTTAACAAAAATAAGCAAAATATCCACGTTCATAAGAAAAATAAAACAAAAAAGTGAAAAAAAACATAAACACACAGCCAACCCCGAGGTCATCATTAACCCATGACCAGCCATGGGCCATCATATCCTTTTTTACTCTTTCACTTTTTTGGATAACATTTCACTTGTTAGTCATTTGAGACAATAAAAAATAGAAATGCTAGAGCGTAAAAGTACAAAATCTTTTACTAAGAGATGGATGCTAAGATGATGCGGAGCTTATTTATTGGTACCTATAGCATTTCTCTTTATTAATTGTTTTAATAATTTTTAATGAATAAGCTTCACATCACTTTCACTCATTTTTTGGTAAAAGATTTGGTACTCTTATCATTTCTCAAAATCTTAATGTAAGGGAGATCGAAAAGAGTTGATGCATTAAAAGTGAGGTAATAATTCAAGGGTAAGTGTGATATTTCGGTAGAAGATAATCATTTCATAGGCCAAGAGGTTTCAGCTTCAATATGTATAACAACCATGTCATAAGAAATGGATCCACCAAGTTGTTATGAATGTTAATATTCACAACATCATTCGTCGTCGCGTTCAAAAGAGGCCCGGGGAATTGATCGTTGATCACAATCACCTATAAAAAGGCACTCTAGTGATTAGTTTCATAAAGAATCTAAGTCATAATATATATATGCAAATGGAACCAATTAATTACCTGTTTTTCAACGCCAAGAGGGGCACGGTGAGAGTAGGAGATCGTCCAGTCAAGGAAAATCGGCGGCGACTCGGCATGGACCAACGCCGTGGATACCCAGAGGCAGAGGATTGTCGACGTTATAAACCTCAGACAATTTGTTAGACCCATTTGTTCATTATGCTCCTCCCAACTCCAAGAGAAGAGACCTTGGTGTACGTTTAAGTAATAGAGGCCGCGGGGAAATTCAGATATGTATTCAATTTGAAATTCTCTTATTTTATTTTGAAAATAATGGTTTAGTGAGTAATTAAGAAAAAAATGTTGATGGAAAATAGGTTTGTCACATGGAATACGCCTGATACTCCAGATTCCCATGGGAAAAATGATTTCCAACGTCACCATTATGTTAATAATATCTAACACAAAAGTAATGATCATTTAATTTGCATTGACATGTTAGCATATGATTGTGTAGATGAACTTTGATGTTGTTTTATGTTTTCACCCATATAAAACAAGGAATTCTTCTAAAGCATGGTTATTTTGTGTATTCACCTATGTTAGGTAAATCTTAGACTCATATAAAGCGTTTTCTTCACATAAATCGAGAATATTTTAACTTTATCGGTTTGCTGACTCTAAAGAATTGTTTGTACCCAAAAAGATTTAAAACTTAGATCTCATGAGCTACCACAAAAACCATTATTATATAACATAAATTTTTAATATAGAACAGTAATTGAAATTGATTGATAGATACATTAAAACTTTACATTACAAATTTTTAGAGTTAAAAATATATATATATATATATATATATATATATATATATATAATTAGAGCATTTTCAGCATATTAGGTAAAAGAACAACATTAGTTATATTTAGCTATTATTGCTAGTTTTCCAGCACCAACAGATTAGCTTCAAAAGAACTAAACTAACATATTTACTATAGTAATAGATATTTCTTGTTATTTACTGTAGCAAAATGTTCTTATTTTTTAATATTATTTCTCTCTCTCCTCTCTCCCTCCTAGTTCTTTGTTTTATGGACAAACCCACCCAACAACTCCACTCATATTTCCTTCTAGTATCAAACCCATCTTCTCTACCTATTCCTCATGAGCATTGGAACCCACCGCCATAGATGGGGTTCAGATCCACCATAACCAGCCATGTCTATATTTATAAATCAAACCAAATAAATATAGCATTGAAATTCACATACATTTCTGGTTGCAAACAACCATGGGGGTTTGGGTTTAGAGGGAAGAGGCAAAGCGAGGGTGTGAGAGAGAGAGAAAGAGCTAATTGCAGAGCGAAAGGGAAGAGCGAGAGTGAGAGAGAGAAAAGTGAAAAAAAAAATATATATATATATATATAAACATTAAATAATAATATTTAAAGAAAAGTAGATAATGAAATAAAGAATTTTTTTGGAATTTGTATTGAAAAATGAGTAGATAAAATAGATAAGAGTATTTTTTTTCACTAGGTAAACTAACTAATGCTGCTGGAGATACTCTAAGAGCATTCACAATGGATGAGTTAAATAATACTTTTATCTAAAATAGTTCCTTAAATTGACAAAATATCATCTACATTGGAGAAGTTAAAAAAAATGTAGAATAGATATTTTGTTAAATGAGCTAAAAAAAAAAGTTACATGTAGCGGCATTATTTAAAGAGCTATTTTCCTAAATTTTCTTCCCACGTCTTTTTTTCTCCCACTATCTCTCCCAAAATTTTCTCCCCACATTTTTTTTTATTGTTTCTTACCTGTTTTCTCTTTTTTCAAAATTTTCTCTTACTATTTCTCTTTCACATCTCATTTTTTTCCAAAATTTTCTCCTATTATTTCTCTCTCCAGATCATTTTTTTTCTCAAAAGTTGAAAAATAAGATATTTAAGAAAAAAAATCATTATAAAAAATAAAAAAATTAAATAAAATAGATAAAAATATAACTAATCGGATGCAGAAGGCCTTTAAAAAGTTATTAGTTAAACTAGATAAATTGAGTTTTAAGGAGTTATTTTACATTAAAAAAAAATTAGTTTTTCATTATGAATGCCCTAAGTGATAGTTTAAAACAAATTAAGTTAAAAAAAAATACAAATTAGGAGATAAGTGAAGTTAAAAAAAAAAAAAAAAAGAGAGAGATTTTTAGTAATAAACCCATGGGTTGAGTCGACCAGCGCTATAGACCGAATAGTGTCTGTTTTCATCTGGGATGGGTTTGCTTTCGAGCCGGGCTTTAATCTACCATTTGGGATCACCCAAATGAAAACCGACTATTTCGGGCCCAATGGCCATGATAAGGTCTGGTTTGACTAAAGCTTGAATGTTCACGTGGGTACACTCATTCTAAAACGACATCGTCAGCTACAAAAAGCAAAACAAACGGCAAACGCCGTTTGTTTTCAAGAGCGGAAAGGGGATAGGCATTTCCAAAGTTCAGACTTCAGATCCTTCTGAAACTTCGTGCTGACTCTGATCAGATTCTCTGTACGTCAAACGTTGTCGGCGTTTAATCACTTTTGTCCCACCGTCCATTCTATGACAGCCCAACACGTGTCCAATATGTAAGACTATCAGAGGCATCCTTTTGTCCCCACCCATCATGGATTCATGTGAGAGTTTTTATTTTATTTTTTCTTAACGTTTGTCAAACTCAGATCCGAGTTGGCCATCACCATGGTCCATGGTTAACACACAGGAGCCGTTTAGGCTTTTTCTTTTTTGTTTTTTCAACTGCCACGCCATTGGATAATATCTTATTTATTAACCAATAATTAAGCGTCACGTGGCATTGCAATCCTTCCGCCTTGGAGAATTGTGTAGCCAGTCTGGATTTGGTGTGACGTTCTCCTTCCATTGCGGCGAGACTCATACGAAATTAGTGGTGCTCCATAACCTTATCCAAAACATTTTCCTTAATTTTCCAATGTAAATTCCATATAAATGGCTCCTAATTATTATTATTTTGAGAATGGACCGTTACCATGTTAATCGAATTTATAAATTTTTAAAAAAAATTAGAAAGGTGTTGAATGAGTGGTTAGAGTGAGTTAGAAGGGTTATAAGAAGGTGAATTTGTTTTCTGTATCAATAAAAAATAAAAAATAAAAAATAAAAAAAACATTAATCCCATACATTCATTTCAGACTAGCACCAAAAGCTAGCTGTTGTAAACGCGTCTTCTTGTAATCACACTTGCCCGGTTGCGCCCCACCCCCCCNNNAGCCCCCCCAAATTTTTTCTTTTTTCTTTTCCTATAGATGCAGATGCAGTTGGTGCTGGTTGGTCTTAAATATCCTAGAAAGATGTCGGTGCAAATAAGGGATGGTATATAGGACATGCCGCGTTATCCAATAGGACAATCAAAATTCACAAGCATTAAATATCACTAATAATTGAAAACTACTCATAAAAAAAATAAAAATAAAAAATAAAAAAAGGATAGATAACTACTTATTGATGAGAACAAAAAACAATAAAATCGGATAGAATCTAGCAATTTATAGGATATATTGTCTATTAAAACTTTTAGTTAACATGATAATTAACATGCATATTATTAAATTTATCAAAATTTTATATTTATTATAAAATAGGCACTCTTCATTTGAAATAATAATAATAATAATAATTCAAAAAAAGCAGGCTTCCTCTTATATTCTCATAAAACTTGTTTGAGATTGTGAGTGTGGTTGACCAAGAGTTATTCTTATTTTTCTTTAAAAAGGCCAATTTTTTTTTTTCACATTAACACATAACTTTATTTATTGTTCTCTCACCAAAACAAAAAAAAGAACTCTTTTATGCTTTACATCATATCAATCATTCCATTCTTCGTCTTTTCTTTCAAAACTCTTTGTCAACCATTTTTTTTTTTAATTTTATTTTTTTAGTAATTTTGAAAAAAGGAAAAAGAAAGTCTTTGTCAACCTTTTTTTTAGAGATGGTTTTTCTTTGAGTAAATTTGGACATTTTGAGAGGATTACATAGAATGTCTAATGTCTTTTTTACAAGATTGTACATCTATATGTGTTGGACTTATAAATCTTTGTCACTACATTAATAGCTATTAACGCATGTAGGCCATCTCAACGGTAGTAGCTATTTTAGGTATTCAAAATACAATTTTATACTTTTTTAAAAAGAAATAATAAATTATTATTAAATTTTAATCAAATAATAAATTTAAGAACTAATTCAAATTTAAAGGAACATTGAGAAACACGAAAAATATATTTAGTATTACTCTAATAAAAAATGTTAAATTACAGTAAGATACTTTTCAAATTCCTTAATAATAAAAAAAAAAAAAAGAAAAAGAAAAAAGAAGACCTTAAAGAGCGTTTGGAAAGCGAGTAAACAAGGGTAAACTGTGATGTACACACAAAGAATTGTTTTACAAATATTCTACTAATCGTGCTTACGTGGATCTTGAAGCATCCTCATCTCTTTTGTCTATTTAATTTTCTCAATTTGTATGGAAGGATCTAAAAAGAAATGCAAATGAATTTCAAGGACCTCCTTTTTAACATTTTGCCGTTGTCTAGAAGAAAAGGACCTGCTCTGAACTTTTCCCATTTTCTAGAAGAAAAATAAAAACAAATCTTTGAAGAAAAAAGAAGGCAGACAGAGACAAAGGATGCAAGTGGCTTATCCCAAATAGTGCATTGACAGGGAACCAGTGACAATGTCTAGTCGACGACTTATCCCAAACATAGGAGGGGAAGAGTCAAAAGACTCTAGATGTTTATCTCGTGGGGGCTACGGCTAGTCGGCTACCAAGTGATTCTAGAACGGGCGAGGTATTCACAATTCAATATGGATGTGTTCTTTTTATATTCATATTATCAATCGACTTCTCAAATTTAATAAATAATTTTTTATAAAAAAAAAATGCAAATAAAAATGAGTAAAAAAATAAAATAAATAAGGCCATATTTTTTTTCCTTGGAGTTTGATGCCCTTTAGTGAAATAATAATAATAATAAAAAGGCAATACTTTATCCTACTTACCAATAAAATACAAGAATAGAAAAAGGAAAAGCATATTTTCAGTAGTTGTACGCGGAGAGATTCTGGAACACCGACGTTTCGCTGAGTCAGCGTAAGCCATAATCCAATCAGCCAACGGATAAGCCTATGGTTTGTTAACCCACCCACACTAACCATGGTCAAGCCAGATCCCCACTTCCTATAAAATAGCAAGTCGTCCTTGAACTTCATCTCCGAAACATCCACAAAAATCACAATCCACAGCACAGCAACAACAACATTTGAAGTGACAATGATTTCAACATACTCATCTTTGAGCTCCTCAGCTCATTTCATTGCCCCAAAGGTCATCAACATCGGCGGCCATCGCTCATCCCCAAACTCCGTCAAGTTCCGGGCACCTCCTATCTCCGCCGCATGTACATCGACAGCCGAGAGGGCCGTGTCCCGCAGTACGTCAACGGCCTCCTCGCTTTATGAGGTTCTTGGGATTCAAATGGGCGCCACGAGTCATGAGATCAAGACTGCCTACAGAAGGTTAGCGAGAGTGGTGCATCCTGACGTGGCAGCTAAAGGTCAAAGGAGTCAGACTTCTGGGTGCGAGTTCATGAAGGTTCATGAAGCGTACGCCACGCTCTCAGATCCGGAGAGACGCGCCGATTACGATCGCGTGCTTTATAGTAGCCGGCGGAAGGTGAATTATCCCATGGCAATGTCGATGAGTACGGCTACTACGATGGGTTCAGGATTTGCTGGACATACGCGGCGGAAATGGGAGACCGATCAATGCTGGTAGCCAAAAAAGCAGGAAGACTCATTTGGACATATTACTTATGAAAACTACAGATCGACCTTGATCTAATTGATTAGAAGCTAAAGCATGGTTTTGAGGGTATTTTAGGTAGCTGCGGTAACATTTTGTACAAATGTAAACAGGCGACTTTTTAACGGCCTACATGAATGAAAAATTTGCATTTTCCGTTTTTAACTCTCAAGTACATAAAATATAAAATGAACCATACCTCTAATTTGCGTGTTCGAATTGCACTGGGAGGAGAGTTGCAACCGTCACCCACGGCTACAAGCCTCGTCTACGTATTTTTGTGTCAGAATTCCAAAACCAATTGGATCAGATTTTTCTGTTTATTTTTAATTTTTAATTAAGTTGCCCAAATTTTATAAAAGTTTGAACAATTTAAGAGAATATTATGAGATCCACCGGTCTTGAATAGCATATGATGTGAGGCTTTCCGGTTGTGGACCTTATAAGTATTCTATTGATAGTTATGATGCGACAGTAAAAAGTAACTAGTATATAAAAAAATAATAATAATAATTAATTTGCACTATAATATCATCTCAGCAGCTTTGTGAGAATAACATGATAACTTAGTAAACAATTAATATCATTACTCATTTAACTACATATTCCCTTGGGTCAATATGCTTCTTTTTGTATTTCCTTTATGCAGAAACACTAGGGCTCTGTTTGCGGGTGGAACGGGGTCTGGGGAACGGCACTGTAGTTACAGTGTTTTTTACTGTAATTACAGCTGACTATCAGGATAATTACTCGTATTTCCAAAAAAACTGATCTCTCCCTCACCTGCTGCACAGTCTATCCTTTAGGCTTTTTTTCCTACCCCCATCACCTTTACGACAAATTGACAAAACCAAAAAAAAAAAAAAAAAGCTCTGGATAAAGAACAATACTTGAAAATTGAGAGTAAGAGAGGGACAATTGAGGCGAGGCTAATTTTTTATTTTTTTATTTTTTTTTTATTTTTTATTTTGTCAATTTGTCGTAAAGGTGATGGGGGTAGGAAAAAAAGCCTAAAGGATAGGCTGTGCAGCAGGTGAGGGAGAGATCAGTTTTTTTGGAAATACGAGTAATTACCCTGATAGTCAGCTGTAACTACAGTAAAAAACACTGTAGCTACAGTGTCGTTCCCCAGACCCCGTTCCACCCCGTTTCCCCCGCAAACAGAGCCTAGGTGTTCAAGTTCAACAAAAGGCCATATTTTGGGGATTTGTTATTTCTACTCTTTATGATAGTAAAAGCATTTGCACACAAATCTTTAATTTTTATCATATTACAATAATTTAGTTATTGAAATTTAACGAAATGAGCGGAGATGAGAGTTTAATCATGTCCAAAAACATTACAATTACTAAGTGTCAAAAAAGAAACGGTACGTTGCTTGTATATGGTCTAGTAATAATTTGTTACTTGTACACGTATATGGGCCACTGTCTGCTTATGTGTACTTGAATCTATGGCATTTTTTTAGTTGGCTAATTTGTTTTATTTAAGCCTAAAAACCAATCATCCTTATGTAAAGGGATACTCTCCGGTTGAATTCAACAATTCGACAATTCAACTAGAGAGAAACTGGTCCCTTCATTTAGAAGATAAAATTGTTATTTTATAATTTTCTTGACAATTTTGCCCTTCATTTAGAAGAGACTGGCTCCTGGATCATTCTCCCATCCTCATTGGGTTAAACTGAAAAACCATCTACTATGTTGGGGATGGCCCTTTTAATGTCTTTCATGGCCTAACCCACGATTTATTTTTAAGGTTACTTGGAAATTATCATAATGGTGCCATATTGTATATATACACTAAATTGGCAATGCTCGGCGTACCCTTTTGTTTCGTTTGGCCCACCTGTAATTTAACTTTGGTCGGCTCGGTTGAGGTTTGGGCCACTGTCTTACCAAACTTGGGGTCCAAAATTGCTTTGTCTGCAGTTCGAAATCACTGGTTTGGCTCCTTGCTTAAGAAAGTAATGAAAGGACGGGGACGTTTCGCGCTTTTCAACAGGACTTTGGCGTGACAGCCTACATTTAAAAGAAGCCTTAGCACCATACCAGAAGGCAGAAGGTGCTGACCATTAGAAGTGAAATTTTTCCATTTATGTTTAACATAGGCAACTTCTAGTAGGCCACCAAATCATAATGGGTCTGTTTTGATAATCCTTCACCGGTTTGTGTTTTGGTTTTTAGCAAAAAAAAATCAATAGAAAACAATTATAATTAATTTATCTTTCATGTCAAATCAAAATATTTCTTTTTTTAAAAAAAAAAAAAAATCAATACTAAACAATTTTATTTACTTTTCTCATACAAAACATTCAAATCTTTTCACACATTTACATTACATCAATCATTTTTGTTACTACTCAAACAAAAATTCAACAATAAATCTCTTTTACAAGACCAAGCAAACAAAGTGACACTTTTTTTTTTTTTTGTCTCTAACGAGTAATGATTTTCCCACAACTAGCGTGAGTGAACAGTCACTCACGCCTGTTTTTTAAAAATATTATTATTTTAAAAAAATTACTGTTTATTTATTTTTTAATAATATATTTATTTTTTAAATCGGCATGAGTAACTGTTCACGCAAGTCGATTGTGGGAAAATCATTACTTGTCTTTAACTATTATTGTTTGGTTCATCATTGCATCATGATTACGGAATCATCCTTTATAGTAAGAGATAGAATTGTATCATCTAAATTTGATTTTCAAGGCTTTGTTTGCCAAAGGACTGAACTGAACTGGACTCAAAGACCTAAAAAATTTATCTCAAAATTAATTATAATATTCTTACTTTTTACATCACATCATTACATCAATAACTTCTTATTAATATTTAAATAAAAAAATCATTACAAACAAATATTTTTCACTTTATCATATAATACATTTTTACTTTTTTCTCTCAAATCTGCTACAATTTCAGTCAACTAAAATTTTCAAGTCTTTTGCCAAATACACCCTTAGTCTCAACAATAAATATATATATTAAAAAAAAAAAAAAAAAACCTCGGATCGACAAACCATCAAATCGTCTCCCAAACTCGATCTTCCTCCAGCTATCTGGTAAAGATAAGTGGAATTGTAGATGTTACCCAGTGATTTCTTGTACGTGTACGCGTGAGCACCATGAAAAGTCCTGCTGTGTGTTTTCAGTGAAATTTCTGGACCTCACCTCTATAAATTTCTCCAGCACTCTCACATGCAGTGAGTATCTAATATCGTTGAAATCGACTTCTTGATCTTATTATACTCACGATCAGTTTGAATGTCTCAAAAGACAGCATCATTTGTGCTCTTCTTAACACTTATTGTTCTACTAACCAATTTCTTCTTTATTTATTTACTCATATCCTATGCATCTTCCTTCACACACGCCTCTGTGGATTTCACTATTACCTTCTGCGCCACCTCCCCCACTAGTACTGCTCTGTGCACCCATATTTCTTCACAGCCCCCCGTCAACAACAGCAAAGCTGCAAGCCCACAGGAGTCCACGTGTACCCACGTGCTCAGCATCATGCTGTCAATTTGGGAGTCTCGGAAGCTCCTGGAGCAGTTACTCAGCTTCATGGTTGCAATTTGGCGGTTGAGCAAGCTTTTGTCCACAAAGCTTTCAAATACGAGCCACGGTGGAGACGAAGCCTAGGAATATAATCAAATTGGTCCAATTGGAGCTTATTAATTAGTTAGAGAATTCCAATCTTTTCCATTTTTTGCTTTAGCCCAATCAAAAATTTATATCCACTACCAATCTATTTACATCAGTGTACGTTATTTTAGTGGACTTGTCGTCCCTCTTAGAATTCTTATCTTGTTCATCCTTCTCAGTCTCAGATGTTGGATTTGGAGACGTCTTCTGTTATTGGGATGATTCTGTTAGATAATAAGGCAGTTGGACGTTGGTTTTGAATAATAGTTAGTTAAAGTAAACAAAAATGTATGGATATTTAATGCAACTTCACCGAGAAGATTTTCTACTTAATTATCTCATACATGTCCCGTCACATCTAATGCTAAGAGGAGATTTTCCTTAGTATTTGCGTTTTTTGTCATATTAATCGCTGCGCATTTTATGGTAAAATGAACGAAAAAAAGTTAAACTTTGATTTTTTTTTTTTTTTTTTCCCACATAACTGAATTCTAAATCTGTATATGAATTTGTGCTATAATCAAAAACAAAATTCAAATAAACACGGACGTAAATAGATCAATAGACTTTTGGAATTGCCTTTCCCCTATGATTTTTGTGCTAAGAATTTCATTAATTTGGGTGTCTCTTTCACATAGACTCAATTTCAATAATTTATCAATTTCTCAGATAGCATTAAAATAAATTTTGGTGAGTAATTGCAAAAATTCCGATCCAATAATTTTAACATATAAGTTCATGATCCGGAGTTAAGCGAAGTCTAGTGAGGATAACTCCAGAAGCATACATAATGTAAAAGAATAAACCTTCTAACAACTCTCAAGTACTATAAATGAGATTACATAGTTAATTAACTTGTTGAGGTAGAACAATTCTTATAAACTAGATATATACCAAAACGTTTTGAAGCATCCCAAGCTCACACCATTGTTGATGGGAGATGAATGTCATGTTCTTGCTCAAAGTTACTGCATAAGATAAGAAGGGGAAACATTTACAATATGCTTCCTAGATATAATTAGCAAGTTTGCAAAATCAAAGCATGTTACATACATGGTAATGCAGTAGTAGCAAAAATCTGCAAGAATGAAACCATTCACAATTTCGTAGATGACAGCCATAAAAGCCCACCATATGTTATTATAACCCAGAAATGTAAGCAATTGTCCTTGAGTACGCAATATCTGCATAAAAAAAGAATCAAATGATCATATCAATAGCCTGAAAAGAAATTGAGCTACCATTAATTACCAAATCCAAACCTCGATAAGCCAACTTTCAACCAATAGTAATCTCTGAGCTCCCAACACAAATATATAAATTGCTGTAAAGGGTTCAACAATCTGAGAATTTTAAGAGACAAACATGAGAAAACAAATTGTCTAAAAGCCAGTTATATATTAATTAGTATGTACCAACAAAAAAATAAAAAATAAAAACAGAATAAAACAAACTTTTCTCCTCCGCATTAATTGCAGTTGAGGCAGCAATGAAACAGATTGAATATAACAACAGAAGGCCGCAGGATGAACTGCTAATAATAGCAAAGCACAAGGATTCAACTGCATCAAGGTAAAACAACCACATAGAAGAAGGAAAAAATGAGGAGTACGTGCGTAAATTTCCAAAAGAAGTTCCATAGTCATAATAAATGAACTAATAATTAATACAAGAAAAAGTCGTGATAACAGAAAACACCACTTAATTTACAACCAAGAATTGAAAGTTTGGTTTGTTCATAGACTAAACAATTTTACACGTCAATGTTGGAAAAATTGAATCAACATTCTCTTAATTTTTATTATAAGCGAATTGAATACATCATGCATGCATGCTACTACGAATGTGAAGATACAAAAGGGAGGGGATTAAGGCTACGTATATATTTACTGCCAAAGGATTGAGGACTTACGAGGTATAACATGTTGAAGTTGTCTTGGTTGTCCATGATAGGGAGCTTTAGAGAACCTTTTCTATGGCAGTTGGCAGGCTTAAATTTAAAACGAACCAAACAGATGACCCCAAGTGTTACAAAAAATGAACCTATATCGAACAAGTGTGTATAAGAAGATTCCGCGAGGACTTTAACCCCCAGATGTAGAGTTGTTAGTAGCAGTGATTTGAGTGAAAGCCCTGCAGATAATTAACAAAAGCAAAATACCAAAACCTCATAGCCTTCTTTGTCTATATATTGACAACAACCTCTTTTATTTATTTATTTTTTTATTAACAACAAACAAAGAATACGTGTTCTTTTCTACTACCAGCACAAACAAAGAATACGTTTTTTTTTTTTTTTTGTATTATTAACAACAAAAAAAGAATGTGTTTTGGTCTTTTGGGGTGGCCGGACCACCCCCCCAAACCGGCCATGGGGTGGGCTGGGTTGGTCCAGCCACCCCATTTTGGCCAAGGGGGTGACTCCAGATTTTCTTTTTCTTCTTCTTCTTTTTAATATTTTCCTTTTTTTAAAAAAAAAAAAAATTTAATGGCCAAAACGACATTATTTTGGGCTGAGTAGGTATTGTAGTTTTGGAGTGAGGGGTAAAACTGTCTTTTCGTTTTATTTTTCTCACATGCACGGCACGTGCGAAAATCCTAGCGGAAAGGGCAAAGTGAGAGAAAAATAAACTTCGATACATCAAAGTAAAAGTTTATGAACGTTGGGGAGTGTCTGCAAAAAGCACAAAAGTTCAGGAGGGTTAGTAAAGTTTTCAAAAAAAAAAAAAAATGTAAATGTTTTCCCAAGCATCAATTCAAGAAAAAAAAAAGAAAAAAAAAATTGAGTTAAGTAGCTTTCAAAGACAACAAACTTTTTTTCTTCTTTATAAAATCCACATCTATAATTAGGTTTTTTCCGTTAATAGGATCTCCAATGGCCTAGACTTGGCATGGATAATTAAGAAAAACCACACACAAAGGATTAAGAATGGACGAGGAACCCAGCAATTGATTCAAAGAACCTACACCTAGCCATGATTGGGTCACGCCAGACCCACCAGCGTGACCCACGGCCGGGTCTAGTCATGACCCAGTCGTGGGTCATCATCTCCGGCGCCGTAAGTCACAATTTTTGACCTTTATAGTGATAAAATTCCAAAAAGGGTTAACCTTTTTACCTTCATGTTTTAGTTTTAAATCAAAAAATGAGTTTTTGGGCATTAGAAACGGGTTTTAAGACCGGTTACAGCCGACCATACCCATGGATCACGCCAGCCACGCCAAACCCACGGTGTCGTGGGACAAACAGATGTCTACAGCCTAAGCATCGGAGCTTGGCGACAACTTCACATACCCCTGCCATTTGATAAATTCAATCGCTTCGGATGCATTAATTACTACTATTTTCCTACTACTACATTAGAGGGGTTTTTTTTGTTTTTTGTTTTTTCGTAGTGGGAGGCTAATAGTGAGGAAATTATAGGCATGAGAAATTTGTTGAATTCGATTTCAGCAACAAGGTATTTCGAACTACGACCATTGCTGATGGTATTCATTTTTTGGGTTTTTGTTTTTGTTTTCTTTCTCATTTTGATTTGGTGTGTTTGTTCTTATTTTTATTTTTTGCATTTTTCTTAAATTGACGACGTATCACATGGTGATTGGATGTTGTAAAATGGTTGGTTTACACTATGACCTCATAGTAGGGCTCTCTTCCAATTTATCTGGATTCACATTGGGAGTCTCCTTAATGGGAGCAATCACATTGGGCTATTTTCGCCCCGCATTGTAGCAAAAAAAAAAAAAAAAAAGAACTTTGCATTCAACTAAATGACACATGACACTATAAGAATTCAAGTTCTATTCCTACAAGTCGAGAAGACCTTTAGCCAAACACCAATATTAATTTGTAAGGTATCAACTTACCGCAGAAAAAGGTATATATCCGAACTCTCAACCAAAAACATTTCTCAACGTGGGGAGGAATAAAATCTCGGGCATTTTGAATCTTGGCCAAGACCCAAGACCAAAAAGAGCAATATATATGTTGATTGAGAATGAAGGATTACCATCAAACCTCCCCTAATTTGGATACAATTCAATTGAATCCAGTCAACTTTGGGCTTTGACCCCCATGGAGGGGCATAATGTGTACAAAAACAAGCAACTAAATATCATAAGTTTCCTTTGGAGGTTACTAGCTAGCTATTTTGTCATATATATATAGGTGACAATTAAATTTTAAATGGCGAGCTTCAAAGCTGGTGAAAACTATCTTGTCTATAATTGATCAAAAATTTAGAGGCTAATCATCTTTCTATGAGCCAAAAGATTTGGTAATATGAAACGTTAAAATAGTACTTGATTTACCACAATATATAGGTGTACGTGGAATATAAAACAATAGGTCTATATGTATGAGCCAAAAAATTTGGAAATTATGAAAGGTTTAAAATAGAGGAATATATAAACTAATTCCCCTCTTGTAGATACGAGAGGTTAAAATACTTGATTTATCACAATAGGTGTAACTAGAATATAAAACCATAGGTCTAAGACGAACACTAAAAAGAAATAGATGCTTCTCGAAACTCCTAATTACTGAAATCAAACAGTAAATTAAATGGGAAGGAAAAAAACAAGCGCAATGAGCTGCAAACCGAAATGATAATCAAAAGAAAAAAAACGGCTAGTCATCAAACTACACCCTTTCTTGCCTTCAGTAGCAATGGGAACGCTAGTTGGTAAGAGATTATATAAAATCCTACTTTTTAATTGTTTCAGTGACCACATACCCCTCAAACTATCACACAATTTACAATGTTTATCAAAACTACCAAAATATTGTCAATGTCCTAAATATTTTTTAATAAGACAAAAATAACCTTATAAATTCAAGAATAAATAAATAAATAATTTTTTTTTTTTTTCAAATGAAAAATTTTTAATTTAGAAAGAACTATTTTTTAAAAGGAAATATTTATTTTTTAAAACACAAAAATTTATTTTAAAAGTTTGTTTTAGAAAATGAATATTTTTATTTTCTTAAACGAAAATTGTTAATTTTTATTTAAAAAAGTCATAAAACAAAACAAAATTTTTCAATGACAGTACAGGTATCAACATATGTGTACTTCTAAAAAACTTTTCATTCTCCTTCTTTTGCTTTTTCCTTCCTCGTCAGACCAAGAAAACTAAGGGTGTTCAAGCGGAGCGGTTATAACCGCCCCGCCAACCGTTAACCATTTATAACCGCTAACCACTTTGTAAAACAGTTATTAAAAACCGTTAACCGCTTAGGGCGGTTGCGGTTAGCGGTTTTAGGGGTATAAAAAAACGGTTATAACTGATAACCGCCTTTATTTATATATAATTACATATAAATATATATTAATTAATTATATAAAAAAAAATCCAAAATGACACCATTTTGGTTGGAGAATAAGATGAAACATAAGGTTTGTAATATTTGTTTTGCTTACATTTGCTAGTTTCAGACTTTCAGTGGTTTGTAGTATGTTTTGGCTTTGGGTCATTTAATGGATTTGAGCATTATGACTATGTATGTGAAATAAGCCCAAACAATAGCATGTTTTTCGGCCAATATGGCAAAATAAGCCCAAAATATATGAAAAATGATGGCCTAAAATATAAAAAAGCCCAAAAGCTCATTTTTAAAAAACCGGTTGTAACCACTTGTTAGCGGTTTGAATAATTGCTTACCGCCGGTTATAAAATAACCGCTAACCGCCTAGGGGGAGGCGGTTGTGGTTATTAAAAATTCGATAACCGTTTAAAGCAGAGGCGGTTGCGATTATTACAAATTACCGCCGGTTATAACCGCTTGAACACTCCTAAAGAAAACCTTTATGCTACCTTCCTTTACAGCGCTACATACAGGACAGGAACCAAGAAAAGCTTCACAATACTTGCACGAATAGACATGTCTGCGAGGTAGAAAAAGAACACACGGGCTCCGAGAGTAACAGCTTTTGCAACTCATCTTTCTGCTGCTTATTTTCACCGCTTCCTCTTCTTCTTGTCCTCTATCCACTCTTTCACACGAACCACAAAATGGTGCTGCATCATCGGCTGTATGGCTCACCGAAACAACTCGCTCTTTGACATGTTCAAGCGTGTTATTTAGATCTGTGACCATCGCTTCATTTGCTTTGGCTAATCTCTGCCATGTTTCCCTTTCCATCTCTGCTTTTCTTAAGCATTCTTGGAGCTCCATTGTTCTCATTTTAGCTTGTGCCAAGTCTTCTTCTTTTCGCCTGATTAAACTTGACATTTTTTATTCAAAATCACTCAAGAGGACTGCGATGTCTTGCTTCCTTTGCTCTTGCAAAACTAGTTTCAACCTTTCATTCTGTTGAGAAACAAAGAGAGACAGACCAGCAGAAAAAAGTTCAACAACAGAGAAAGAAAAACCATAATAAATAAACATTTTCCAACAAGCCCATAAAATTGATTTGAAGAAAACTCATATGAGATTATGATAGATCATTACATGTATTAGAAGAATGCGATCTATCTCCTGGCTCTGCAACTCAAACAGAGCATCCAAAGATTGAAAAAGGGCATCGGAGGGAAGCTATGCAACTCAAAGCAGATGAAACACCTTCGTTGTAATCAACACCCAACTTTTGAGCACTTCGCTGAAGATGAAAGAGAGTTTGTTGAGGACATTGAAGGTTAAACCGAAGATCATCAACAAACCCAAAAGCAGGATCTTTTAGGGGTGGCCGCCTAGATCTACTAGGGGTGTGACGTCCCACATCGCCTAGGTATGGAGATGAAGATGTGCTTATATGTATACTTTCATCCCTAATGACAACAACGCGTTTTAAAGCCGTGATGGTAATGATCCCATCAGAACTCCGCAGTTAGGTGTGCTTCTGCTGGAGTAGTACCAGGATGGGTGACCTCCTGTGAAGTCTGGTTTAGGGGAGCCAAAAGCGGACAATATTGTGTCATTGGGGTGGGATGTTACATATGGTATCAGAGCCATTGCCCAGCCTGAGATAGATGGAGCGTGCACAAGTCCATGAAGGTCGCTAGCGGACGCTCGCTGGGACGGATGCCAAGAGTGGGCTAATCCCATGAGGCCGCCAGCGAGGATGCTGGGTCCTAAGAGGGGGTGATTGTGACGTCCCACATCGCCTGGGTATGGAGATGAAGATGTGCTTATATGTATACTTTCATCCCTAATGACAATAACGCGTTTTAAAGCCGTGATGGTAATGATCCCATCAGAACTCCGCAGTTAAGTGTGCTTCTGCTGGAGTAGTACCAAGATGGGTGACCTCCTGGGAAGTCTAGTTTAGGGGAGCCAAAAGCGGACAATATTGTGTCATTGGGGTGAGATGTTACAAGGGGTGGCCGCACGGCCACCCCATGGTCTTCTAGGGGTGGCCTTGCGCCACCCCCAACCACCCATGGGTGCGGCGGTAATGGCAAACTGCTCCTGGGCAAAATCTTTTTTTTTTTATTTTTTATTTGGCCTTTGGGGGTGGATCAATCGATCCACCCCCAAAGGCCATAGGGTGGCTTCGGCCACCCCATGTTCAAAAATGTGGTGGCCGGCCACAGGGGTGGCCAAGATGGGGGTGGCCAGCCACCCTTCTTTTTTTATATTTTTTGTTTTATTATTTATTTTTAAAAATAAAAATATTATTTTTTTGTTTTATTATTTATTTTTAAAAATAAATATAATAAAATATTATTATTTTTTAATATTACACGTGGCAGGTTGATGGCCTTAGGATCTCTAAGGAGAGATCCTAGCCATCAACCGGCTCACCTCCAGTCCATTTTGAACTGGAGAGGAGCCGGATCCAACTGGTATTATAGAATAGTTTTTATTTTTAATGGTCTTTACATTAAATATATATGTGAGAAAAGAAAATGAGATATCGCTTTAAGCTATAAATATGAAAAAATGTGATCTCGCTCTTAGTTATAAATATGAGAAAATGAAATCTCGATTTATGTGTAATTTATGATCATATTTATTGGTTGCTTTACGTCTTTTAAATTTTAATTATTACATTTTATATATGGAATTGCACTTGGTAAACAGTTTATAAGTTAGTTACTGTAATTAATTAAAGGATAAAGTCCACCTACCCTTCAAACTACCACCCAATTAACAATATGCCCCAAACTTTCAATTGTGACAATATCCTCCCAAACTATCAAAACATTGTTAATTTCACTCCAATGCTAGCAAAAAGATAAAAATGCCCCTATATATTTCTTAATAAGGCACATGAAAAAATTTATTTTAAAATGAACGATTTTTTTAAAAAATAAAATATTTTTAAACAAAAATTTTAAATTTTTTTAAACGATTTTTTTTTTTTGTAAGGAAATTTTTATTTTATTTTATTTTTAGGAAAAATTACTTTAGAAAATGAATATTTTTATTTTCTTAAACAAAAATTGTTAATTTTTTTTTTTAAAAAAAAATTATTTAAAAAAGTTATAAAACAAAACAAAAAATTTCAATTTTTATAAATAAACAACCAACTAGCTTCTTATCTGGAATGCTAAGTGACATTGTTTTGACCCTATTAGCCCTATCATGCATAAAGACTAGGAAGCTTATTGTCTGTTCTACCCTAAACTATTGCTTAAAATTACCATCCAAGAGAGTAAAATTAATCATAAAACTATGTTTTCTTGGCACATTTTACTCTTTTTGTAACTTATTTGGGTAAGCTCATCTTTTCATCTTTGTACGTTGTATGCATCCTCATTATTTATGCCATTAAATTATGCTTATGTGAAAACTCAATTGGTATTATGAAGATGAAGAAGAAAACTTGAACCTTTGTCCTTTTAGCAATCCAATTTGTTTTTATTTGAGCCCCAAATTCATTCATCCTTACCCGATGTTTTTAACTGGTGCAAATTTGAGAGTGATTTGCCAAAAAAAAAAAAAAAAAAGGACTGAAGAACCATATATATATATATTGTGGATAATGGACTCTTGGCCCAACCCACCACCTTTTTGGGTTTGTGGGCCACTAATCATTATGATTGTTTTTTCTTCTAAACAAGAACATGAGCAACAAGTTGAGATTTTCTTCATTTCAGTTGAAATCGCCTATTTTATAGTTTAAATTCATTTTTATAAATTTAATAGTGTATATAGTGTATGTTTTGTTATATATATAGTGAATGTTTTGCCAAAAAATAGGACTAGAGAGTAGAGAACCATATATTATATGGGGAATGGACTCTTGGTCCAGTCCATCATATTTCTCCATATTAGAGAGAGCAATAGCCCACAAACCCAAATACAGTAAAGGCACGCCCTTATTATAGAGAGCAAGAGAGCTGCCATTTCCTTGCCTGACCTGTACCTTTGAAAGAAGCCTTAGGCTCTAAAATCCAAATCAATGGGATCATAATTTCTCACCCTTTCTTTCGCTATGCTTGTGAAGAACTTAAAGTGTGAATATAATATATAATTATTCAAATCCAGATAATGTTCTCTCAATGAATAATTAGCTTTTATTCCAATCGCATACGAGTGTCAATCAACCCCTCCTTGTCATGGCTAAATTAATCAAGCATTTGCAAGATATTTGGCGTTTAAAATAATATCTCGTCAAGTTGTAGCAGGCGTGGGGAGATTGGAGAATGTATTGGCCATTGGAGGGCTTTTGCTTTTCAGATAGATAGCAATGGATTTGTCATGGAAGAAAGCTACAAAAGAATTGCTGCTAAAATAAGCAACTTGTATCACAATAATAATGGAAGTTTATAAATATTTCAAAAATTCGGCTCCCCTTTTTGCATCACCTGATGTGATCATATGTTAAATATTCAGCGAAAGCCAAATAAATCAGAGTTGCTTAAAGATAGCTATCGGTTAATGTCTATGGAAGAAGATTACAAATCAGAAGATGCCAATTCTTTCCAGTGTGTTTAATCAGTTGATCGATCGTCATGAGAAATGATTTCAGGATTTCGGCTAATGAGAAATGGTTGGTTTCTCAGGTAGAATTAGGTGCTGAAATCATTAAAATAAATATCAGCTATAAGAGTCCAGCTATTACTTGAGATCGATGTTTTTCAGATTAAATTCCTTTCTTGTGAAGCTATATCTCTCTTTTTGAATTTCGTCTACAAATTTCAATTATTTCCGCGAATAACTTCTCATTTTCAACGCCCCGGCCAAGAACTGTCATTTTCTAATTGGCATAGAAGACAAGTTTGTTTGATGTGTTTTTTATTTGGTTCATGCATGAATAATACGTTCATATTACTTTTTAGGACCGTGTTCTTAATTACTACGGCTTTCATTAGCTATCATCATCTCTCTTTTATTTTTATTTTTACCAAAAAAAAACTAAGAATTAAGAAATTATTTTTAATATTCACAATTATTTACGGAATTTATGTCAAACAATTTTTCAATCAAAATTAAAATTAAAATTAAAAAATTTTTTTTAAAAAAATTCACATTTTCATGCGCAAAGAAAATTGCAGTTGGCAGGTAGAGCTAGAACATGCCATGCTCTTGTATATATGGAAATAGTCCAAAATTATATTCCAAATGTCGTTTTCTTGGAGGCCAGCTGTTTAACACCTTTTGACATTATGATTATGATATGATTTGGACAATAAAATTTTTTAAAGGGTGGGTGCTTTATGACAAAACCAACAATGTAAAGTGAAATTTTAGGTTTATAAAATATTTTACAATATAACGTAGCACAACATGATAATTGAATTTTTTAAATTTTAGATTCGTTTCATTCTCATGTAAGAGTGTTTTTTTTTTTAAAAATATATATATATATATTGGAAGCCTACAATTTCTCAAAAAAACAAAAAAAAAAAAAATTGCAACTCAGATGTGGTTAAGTTTTATTGTTTTGTCTAGATAAAACTTTCAAATTGGGTTAGAAAAAAAAAAAAAACACAGTTTATTAACACGTGTTTTCAAAATATATGCTGAGAATAAAAAATCACATGTCATTTGAATTCACTGGATTGTGTATGAACACCTAGAAAATGTTACAAAAGTTGATAGAGCCGCTAACTCCAAACTACTCATCCTAAAACCAATCTGCCAATAAGGAGTCTTCTCAATATCAGATTCTGCCAATAAGGAGTCTTCTCAGTATCAGATTCGACAAGAAAAGAAGAAGAGGAAACCTCAATGATTTGTTTTTATACCAAATACTTGTCACCCCATTCCCCAAGAAAAAGAGCATTTGATTTTTACAACTTGTTCGGAATATCTGATAATTTCCTATTCAAATTGTTATTAATTCAGATAATAAATATATAAATATATATATATATATATATATATACCAACTAGGCGAAATGTCAAGAACCTACTTAATTAGACAAGTAATTATATAAAAACTCTCTCATATTGAAATTGCTAACATATTAATGGCTTAATTAATGTCTCTCTCACAGTCTCATACAACAGTTAAAGTGGAGGCTGCTGGCTGCTGGCTGCTAAACTACCTCTAAAACATGCTGACTCACATGAGACGAGGGTGTAACTGTGTAAGTGGGGGACAAAGGGATAAGATAAGCCTATAAAGAAAGCCGCCTCGTGAGTCGTTTGAAATCGGAAATTCATTTTATTATTATTATTATTATTATTATAAAGTAATTGGAAATCCAATTACCTTGTGAAGGGATTTTAACTTTGGTAGCAGTTACCGTAGACCATTAGAATGTTGCAAGAAAATGTTGTTTTTTTGGGAATTTAAAGTGAATGTCATATCAACTAGCTTAATTAATTTTATTTTAAATTTTGCTTCAATTTATCATGGAACGCTTTTTGATTATTTTTTGTTTTCTTCAATAGACAGAGTTTTTCTTTAACTGGGTTAAAGAAATTTTTTTCAAATTTATTCTATAAAAGTGATGTCAATTTTCTTAATAACGTGTGAGATATATGCACATGAGTTTTTAATAAAAATTTGTTCAAATTTTGTCCATACTATCAAACAAGTATTTGTATGTCACATGTTCTTGGAACACATGTCACTTTTATAGAATAAGTTGAAGAAATTTGTCTAACCCAATTTAAAGAAAAACTCTATCCGTCGTCAATATATAATGGAATAGAACATGCATATTGTCTCCTTTGGGGTCCTTTTTATTTTTTATGAGTACAATGAAATAAAAATCATTGTTTCCAAAGATAAATATAATTTTTTTTTAATACAATATAAGGAAAATGCGAAAAAAAAAAAAAATGAAGCTTCTTTTGTAACCTTGCCACTAAAAGTATAGTCCCCTAAATTCAAGACAAAACATGTAGAAAACGGATCCGGATCCCCTCCCATTATTGGGATAATTGGATTCTCTAATTGTGAATCTTGGCATTAGAGATTCTCCAATTGTGAATCTTGGCCTACAGATAGCCACGTGTCTCACTAAAATTTAAATAATAAAATATTATATAACTTTTAAAAAGAAAATTAAAATTAGAATAATTAAAAATTAAAATAAAATGATAAAAAAGCTGATGTGGCCGGCCACCCCAGTTGAGAAGCCGCCCCTAATTAAAATAAAATATTATAGACTAGAATGTGTGAAGGATCAAAAACAAATTTTTTTTGGGAAAAAATTGGAATGCAAAGAACAATATAAATGCTACATGTACTTTCAAGTTCACTTTTTTAAGTATTTATTTTTTATGTGATAAAGAAAATAACCATGAAATTTTGAATTGATTAAAATTAAATTTCAAATCTAATGGTGAATAAATTTTAATAGGTGACATGTAAAGAAATATACACTTAAAAGTGTGACTTCTTATGCAAGTACTATACATTGACTTGTCAAAATGTGCTCATAATGGCTGCACGTGGTCAGTAATCTAGTCGGATTGTTCGGAGCAAGTGAGCAACTACCACAGAAAGACCTAATCAAATTAAGGAAGAAACTTAGACCACCTAATGAAATTAAGGATAAAACTTAGGCCACGTGGGTTAATTAATACATTGACAACGACAGCTTCTCCCTCTATGGATCGATCAACGATAATACAAGAGAAAACAAAGATAGATTACCTATAATTTCTTGTTCAATAAAGAGAGGCAGGAAAAATTGTCGGAGAGTTGGAAAAGAAACTCTTATATATCTAGTATGAGGATTCCATCCTTAAGAGATAACTCAATTAGTTGAGATCACGTCTAATAAAACAAAAATCATTAATTTGAATCTTCATTTCTTTCTTGTGTGAATATATAAAAAAGAAAAAAAAAACAGTATGAAAACTCTTAGGATGGGCTCATCTAGAGGAGGGCAACCCTCTCACTGTCTCACGTACTTTCGTTTTGTTTAAAATGAATTAAGGTAAAGGTAATAAGATAATAAACTTCTATTAAAATTTTTATTTTTTGTCCCTAAAACATTAGAATAATATTATTATATATTCATACATGTTTAACATAATTATCTAACATCAACTAATTATGTGGCGCATTTTAATTAACTTATGTCAATCACTTAATACATGCAACATCAGTTGGTGTAAAATAAGTATAATAAATAAGTGTGAATAATAATGTTTAAAATATTAATAGAAAAACTTAAAACACAAACAAAAATATTACTATTCACACATGTTTATGTCAAGTCATAACATTTTTAAAGACAAAAAAATAATAATAATAAAAAAATAAAATAAAAAATCTTGTAAACACATCAACAAACAAAACCTTGTTAAGGGATGCTGATCCAGAAAACAAAGCTTGAAAATATCTTTTCTAGTCTAATGTATGGTTTGAAGTGTCTTGCACATGGTCCCACAAGCGAAGACCAAGCTATTATTCACATTTGTTTATTACACTCATTTAATTTCAGCATGTTTTAATTGAATTCTCATGTCAATCACCTAAAACATATAACGTCAGTCAATGTGAAATAAATATAATAAATGACTATGAAGAATATCATTTCTTAAAAAATTAACGAACAACTCAAAACATAAAATACTTCAAAAAAAATACAAATAATAATATTACTCTTCACACACGTTTATGTCGCATCAAAACATATTTAAAGCAAAAAAAAAATCTCTAAAAAACACACGAGGATGCTGGTCCAGAAAACAAAGGTTGGAAATTAAGATCTTTTCCGGTCGAACGGTTTGAAAGGTCTTGGCTGCCACAAGCGAAGGTGACAACTCGACCAATATACACAATTATCCAAATTTCTAAAACTAATTAAGGATAGCTTCAACTCCCATGGCGGCCGACGACCATGGTGATATTTATATATAAGATATACATTTCTTGTATTTGGCGTACCATGGTAGCTAACTTGTAAAAGTTGAATATGAAATGCACTCCAGTCCAGTCCAAGGTGGTGGCTATATATATTTCAGAAAATTCAGCACATTTACTCCAAATTAAGAAATTTGAATTTGTATTTGCCTCTAAACCCAGATTAATGCATGCCCAGAGTTGTTGCTTTCTGGTAAGACTTTCTTCTCCGGGGAAAACCTAATTCATTGAAATTATGAAAGCAACTGATCTCGAATCTGAAGCTTCAACGATATTTATGTGGGATTTTGGGCCAGTTGAGGAAGTTGAAGCTAACTTTTGAATCCAATGTCTGGGCAGTTGTAAGTACTGGGACAGACTGGTCAAAACGACCCCAAGAAATATATATATCATGGTTTTAAGGTTGACCTTTTACTTATATATATATATAAGAGATCGAAGGAATAAAAGAAAGAAAGAAAGAAAGAAAGAAAAAAACGTGTCCTATCTGAAAAGCAAGCCAAAGAAGACTCATCCAACATAGTGGCGAGAATGATGGAGGTTTTCAGGCTCTTTTGACTTGGTTGAATTCCCATTCACCTTATCCACTTCATGCCATCGTGTCAATTCTTGACTTGGTTTAGTTCTTTTGATTTTGACCTTTTTTTTTTTTTTTTTGACATGTCCACACAAGGGTAGGGGAAGAGGGATTCGAACTTGTGACATCCGCTTCATAAGACGTAGTTCACAGCCGATTGAGCTACCTATTGGGGACAGACTGGTCTAGTTCTTTTGATTTTGACCTTGTTTTGTATTGTTGTATTATCACCTCACTAATTACGATAACAAGTAGGAAATATAGTAATAATGAAGTTATATATAAATGCTAATATGGCAAAATATTTATCATTTAATTTAAAAATGACTATTGATAATATTTTAGGAAGAGAATATGGCGAACTCAACTCTCATACAACTCATGTACAACTTGACTGATGTGAATTGTTCATAAACCATAACCTTTATTAAAACATACCCATAAATTCAATGGTTTATATGCATTCTATATATTTCAGTCCAATTGTACAAGAATTATATAAAGAGTTGAATTTTGTAGATTTACTCTTCTAATGGGTATAGTATATATGTTTCTTTAAGGAAAAAAAAAATGTGAGAGGTGCAACTCTTTTACTATTCTTTAAATCGTAATATTGTCAGTGATAAATATGGTAAATAATGAGGCAATAAATTATTGATATTTGAAGTTTATTACCTTAAGAATTCTAAAGAATCCAAATCCTTTTGTATCCACTATATATACCTCTAATCTACATAAGAATGTAGCAATTTCGGGTATATTTAATTTCCTTTATGCTCGTTATTTCACAAAATCAAATTCCAAGATACGATCCAAATTACTAATTGAAAGTTTTAAAATATATATATTGATTCGGAATAATATGATCAATTTTGCATCTCACACGTACGTGACATGTGTGGCATAAAAGATCGACTTCAATGAAAAATATCGCGAGTAGCTTTCTTAATTCTTTTGTCTAGTTTGCTTAGTCCGAAAATAAAATAGAAAAATGTTTAATTTCATTCTCTTACACCTCTCTTAAAAAAAATCATTGTTCCTTGTCAAAAGAAAAAGACCTTTTTGTTAATGTTTGAGAACCGTTGCAACAAAACGTGGTCGAGCTTCTTTCGGCTTGAAGGTGTCATACAAAAAAATATGGAGGGATGTCAAGGCAGCAGCTAAAAGATCTTCTTAAACAATTCACATTACATCCTTGAAAATAATTATTTATTTCAAACTCATATAAACCAAAATAGAAAAAATAATTTAAAAAAAAATAGAAAAAAATAAGATTCTTTAAAATTTGAAAATAAAGAATTAAATGATACAATTTAAATGTTTACTACAAAAATATATGAAATTTCTTGATAAGCCATTTTTGACGTGTCAAATTGACGTTTGTGACAGGTCAAAAATAAAAGTGTCACTAATAAAGATTTTTTGACATGCCAAGATCTGCCACGTCACCAATTAGTGACGTGGCAAAAAAACTGGCAAGTCAAAAACTAAGGTGACGTGTTGGTTAAAATGCCATTAAAAAGCACACCTATTTATAGAAAACAAATATGGGTACTGGGGCCCTGAGTAGGTTGGATTTTTATTATGACGAGATATTTGCATTAATGCATCAAAAAACAGAGGAAGGTGACCGACTGAAAAGAAAATTAAACAAGCTACGTATTTTTCTCAAAAAAAATAAAATAAAATAAAAAGCTAGTTTTGACCGTCAGTTACTCCGTCAATATTACGAGAAAAACCACATAATCAAACAAGTTTTGACCTTGGCACAAGCCATGCATGCTTTTGTTAATAAAAGGGCTCGTTTGATCATGTTATTTTAGAACGTGCCTTTTTTTTTCTTTTTCTTTTTCTTTTTCTGAAGTTTGAGTATTTTCTGTGTTAAATTGTTTGTTAATATTTTAAACTTTCTATTAAAAATAAGGACAAAAATTTCCTTCTAACCAGCAGGAAAGAAATATCTTTATACCCATTTAAAATAGTATCAAATATCTATAAATATTTAAAAAGCAAATTAAATTTTTAACGTCATTACTTGTTTACTAACTTAGACTAAATTTAATGTACATTTTAAATGTTTATAGACACTTGACATTATTTTAAATGGGTTGAAGAATATTTCTTCTGCATTGGTTAATTTGGAAAAAAATTATGTAAAAAAAAAAAATCATCCAAAGTATTAGCAAAAGAGCCCTTAAGAGGGCTTCACCTCTCTCCCCGCACTAAATTTGAGTGGCAGATATTTGTATTCATTTTTTCATTTATGTATTCAAAAAAAAAAGAAGTCAAAATTAAATCTAAAAAAGCAGCATCATATAGATATGTAAATAAAACAAATAAAAAATAAATTATGAAAACAAAGTTTAAAATCACCTAGCCTTGAACAGCATATCATGGCTAATCAATGGCAAGAATGCATGTTAAAAAAAAGGTCTTGTACGGGCAAAGATTTTAATATCAGAAAATACTTTTTTTTTTTGTTCTTTGGAAAATACATTGGTTAGCTACATGGGCGGAACAACGCATTGAAGAGTGGGGGACATAACTGAGGGACATAACTAAAAAAAATTTAAAATTTAAGAGTAATTTTAAAAATTTGGGGAACTTTTACATAAAAAAACATAAAATTTAGGAATAATTTTAAAATTTTGGAGGGACATAGGTCCTTTCAAAGCCTTACCTAGTTCGAATTGAGATCCCCTCCAATTGCGGAGAAATTGGAGATTCTCTAATTGTTAATCGTGACCCTTTATTATAAATCTAATGGTCTATAAAATGATAGTTGCTTTTATATAAGGGGGTTTGCTAGGGGTTTTCTCCGTAGTGTTCTCATGGCGTTCTCCCAGTTTTACGTAGAACATGATTTAAGAAAAAATAAAATTGTAGTACCGTTTTTTTGCCAACTGATTAATTTTTATGAGTTAATAGTTAGGTTATAATGCTTTTAAAACTTGGTTTTGGATTCAAAACTAAAACCTAAGGGTGGAAGGTTAACCCTTTAGGGATGGTATCACCCAAAATGGATTTGATCATCCTAAATTTGGTGCTAATGCCTCAATTTTGGTGCTAATGCCTCACAAATTTGGTGCTAATACCTCAAATTTGGTGCTAATGCCTAAAAAAACAGGTGGTAGAGGCCACTACAATTTTATTTTTTCTTAAGGGTTTTGCTAGGGGTTCTCCCTGTAATGTTCTCCTAGCGTTCTCCTAATCTTATGTAGAATATGATTTAAGAAAAAATAAAATTGTAGTACCATTTTTTTGCCAACCGATTAATTTTTATGAGTTAATAGTTAGGTTTTAATGCTTTAAAACTTGTTTTTGGATTCAAAACTAAAATCTAAGGGTGAAAGGTTAACCCTTTAGGGATAGTATCACCCAAAATGGATTTGATCATCCTAAATTTGGTGCTAATGCCTCAAATTTGGTGCTAATGCCTAAAAAAACCGATGTGGAGGCCACTACGATTTTATTTTTTTCTTAAATCATGTTTTATGTAAGACTGGGAGAATGGCAGCAGAACCTACGGGGAGAACCCCTAGCATTTTCCTTTTCTTAAATAATGTTTTACGTAAGACTAGGAGAACCTACGGGGAGAACCCCTAGCATTTTCCTTATATAAGAGAGGCATTAAATGATGACTTTTGTTTTATCGAGATATAAATGATTTTATAGACTATTGAATTTAAAATGAAGGATCACGATTAATAATTTGAGAATTTCTAATTTCTTCCCAATCGGAGGGGATCCAGATCTAACTAGTTCTGCCTCCTATTAGGAGCTCATTAAAAACTTTGACTTTATTAGCCATCGACAACTGCAAAAAGCCAAAGACAAAGGACATTATATAATAAATCTATTTTGTATAACAAAGGCATTAAATAATGACTTTTGTTTTATCGAGGTATAAATGATTTTATAGATCATTATATTTAAAATGAAAGACTATGATTAACAATCGAAGAATCTTCAATTTCTTTCCAATCGGAGGGAAACAGATCTACCTAGTTCTACCTCATGTTAGCAGCTCATTAAAAACTTGGAATTTATTAGCCATTGACAACTGCAAAAAGCCAAAGACAAAGGACATTATATAATAAATCTGTTTTTATAAAATTGAGCTTAAATTATATTTGATACCGACAAGGGTTTCCCCGGTGCCTCCTTCTCCTTAGTCCTCACTGCACGTTTTTGTTTTTTTCCACCTTTCCGTTTACCATGAAGCACAGGCGCTATCTATTACAACCAAAGTTGGACCACGTAAGCACATTAACGCACTTTCTCCTCTATAAATACCCCATTGCTTCTAACTCTTAAAAATCTCACCTTACACTCTCTCTCCTCCTTCATATTCTCTCTTGGAGAAGAAGATTTTTGGATCCCCACAACCCCCAAGGCCTAACTTCTTCTTCTCCTTCTCCCCCTCCGTTTAATTACAGTCACTGAGTTTAAATGGCTCAGCTAGCAGCATTATTAGTTTCATTATTGACGCTTGTTCTATCAATATCAGGTAATAACAATAGCCCAATAGTGTAAAAAACATACAAATTAAAGTTCTCACCTTTTATACAAATCTTTCCAACTCAAAAATTTGACTAACCAAGTTGTTTTTGTATAGGAGTAATTTCAACGACCTTCACAATAATAAACAAGTGCGAGTATACAGTATGGCCAGGCATTCTATCCAACGCCGGTGTACCGGCAATGTCAACAACAGGCTTCGCGCTCCAAAAGGGCGAGTCCAAGACCATCACGGCACCGGCCTCCTGGGGCGGTCGCTTCTGGGGCCGAACCCACTGCTCCCAAGACTCCACGGGCAAATTCTCCTGCGTCACAGGTGATTGCGGCTCCGGAAAAGTCGAGTGCTCTGGGAATGGCGGCGCTGTGCCAGCGACCCTGGCCGAGTTCACGCTCGACGGCGCGGGTGGGTTCGACTTCTTCGATGTAAGCTTGGTCGACGGGTACAACCTCCCTATGAGGGTCGTGCCCCGGGGTGGGACCGGTCAGAATTGCACAACCATTGGCTGCGTGGCCGACCTCAACGACTCGTGCCCCTCGAAGCTGCAGGTCACTAGCGTCGATGCCGGCGGGAACGTTGCCTGCAAGAGCGCGTGCGAAGCCTTTGGCCAGCCCGAGTACTGTTGCAGCGGCGCGTATGGCTCACCCAATACATGCAAGCCGTCTACATACTCTCAGATCTTCAAGGGCGCGTGCCCACAGGCTTACAGCTACGCGTACGACGACAAGACGAGCACTTTCACATGCGCCTCCGCAGATTACACAATAAGTTTCTGCCCCATCCCTACCACCAGGTAAATTTACCCTAATCACCCTCCACTTTCTCCTTCTACTAGCTTTAACGGTAATGGGTAATTTCGTCCATCAAAATTGATAAAGCCTGTCAATATTAACGTTAAATTATGTCCCCCGATATTACCTCACAACTTTTCAATTTTCATGTCAATAGAGATTGAGAAAGAAAAGAGATTAAAGTAAATCTCCAGATCAGATACCATTGCCGCATTTAAGATGGAATTCGGCTATATTGGGGGGAGGGGGGCGGCACGGCCCTGTTTCGACTGAATTAGGATTCTCTCTATTTTAAAATTCTTTCATTTTATTTTGAAGGATAATATTGTCTAAAAATTTTAATGAGAGTAATGTATTAAATGCATTACCCTTTAAAATATACTAAATAAAAGAAATTAAAAAATTTTAAAATAAAGAGAATTTTTTTCCGTGTCGACTTGCATCTCGTCATATGGTCAATAAATTTGGTAGCCGAGGGAGGGCATTAATCATAATTTAGTGTCCACGTCTTTTTCTTGAAAATGTTTTATCCACCCTCCTCTGTTTGTAAATGCTGCTGCACCTAGAGTTGGTTCAATTGTCAAAACCTAAACCTAACCTTTCTGAATGCCCAAGAAAGTTGGTCATGCCTCATAACTTCATATCTCATCAACTGCCTTGCAGCAAAATTAAAACGTTTTACTTTATGTATCTTTTAAGCATGTAATATCAAAATTAAAATAATTTATTTTACTATAAAAAATATGTGATTCTTTTATTTGAAGAAAGCGGCCAAACTAACTAACGCATGTTCTGTGGTATGCAAAATGCCACAGTATTCCCGAATCTCTATACTCTACTCGCCTAGAGATATGGTTCACTTTTTAATGCCAAAAGCCCGGCAAAAGGCCAACCGGCATAGGAGATTTGCACACACTTCTATAGCACATCATGGCGTTGTCGGTAACGGTCATTTTTTTACTGTGCAGTAACGGTTAGTAAATAGCTGAAATATTGGCCAAACACTACACGACACGTTTGTTGGAGCTCGTTATTACTGTGTTGCTAACGGTAAAATTGTTTGGTGCAGCCAAAAAGCTTCACAAGGAACGACGCAGGCCACCCCAGCTTCCACTACAACAACCTCACCCTCCATCGGCACGATGATCTACGAGGGTCCCCTGGACGAAAGTGGCGCATCACCGTCCACCCGTGCCCACGTGTTCGGATTCGATTCCACTGTCGGTGTAGTCAGCATCGCGGTGGCAATTTGGCGGTTCTGGCACCTCTTCTAACTTGTTCGCCAACTTTTTCAAGCTAGGCCCAATATCATTCCAAAATTGCCACCCCAACCTCTAGCCGAGATGAGGGACCGTGGGCCCTACACTTTTTCGCAGCGTGATGGGCCATGCGATATAGATGGGGCCCTCAAAGGTCGGCCGTTGGTGACGCGGATACAAGTCATGATGTAGAATCTCTCACCTGTCAAATTGACGGCTACCCATTACCATAGAGAGTAGGGTTATTCAATGTGAAAGGGAGTGAGATAGATAAAAGGAATTCTTTGAAAATCATATTATTATCATTATCGAGTCCAATTCTTTTTTATAAAGGTAGAAGAAAAGGGATGGGGGATTCATTTGGTTGTTTAGGATAAAGGGTCAATTATTTTATGTAACCACTACATTTGGTGCAAAATAATATGTCTTTGTGTTTGATGTCATATTGCTGTGCATGTTGTGCCCAAACAGTTACTCATAAATGAATTCCGAAAGAGACAAGATAGTACTTAAAAATTAATAATAAATTAAAGAGTATAGATAATATAAACAAAGCCAGTATGCGAGAGGTGGAAGATAGAAGTTTCGAGTAACAAGTTAGCAATTATAGTATGAGCTGACATTCCGATGCTCTACTTGCCTATAATAATTTGAATAATATTATATATTACATTTTTATTGTCTTTATTTCAATGAGTCACGATAAACAATGTTCATGAGCTCTTGCTAAAAAAAAAAAAAACAAACTAATGGACGCTACAAAATTACACAAGTAGACACAAACCTTTTTGAGGAGTTATAACTCGTATCGGTGAGGCAATTGTCGTGGTTAGGCACTTTTGGATTTTTTCAACCTTCAGGCTTTTGTATTTAATGTATGCTTCTTCTTTTTTAACAAATAAATACTGGTAGTTGGGAACTCGGGATCATTGACAAGGCTTTTTATAATCTAATTTATTAAATTCGCGTGATTTTTTCAAGTACTTCTAAAAAAATAATGCTAAAACTCACGATTATTTTATAATACGTAACACTCTTAATCAATTCTTGATTATTATTATTTTTTTTGTTAATCCTATTAAAATTGTTTGTAGGCTCTTTTCATTATTGGGCACTTGACAGCCATGAAAAGAGTTGAGCATTATAATTTATTTACCTATTTATTTGCTTAAATAATAGAATAATAAAAAATAAAAATAAAAAAATTCTTTTCAGTCCGAATGAATGAGATAATATTCAGTTGGTTATAATAGAAATGTATTTTAGTCCACTCAAAAAGTGAAAAGATATAAATAATATCTATCTTTTATAACTAACTGGATATTATTTAGTTCAAATGAATTGAAGAGGATCCTGTTCGAAACTAATCTCTTTTGTGGGATTATTTATTATATATAAAAATATAATTTTACAACTAATAAGTGTTTTCAATAATCAGAATTAGCTCCACGTCAAAGGAATAGTCAGCCTCCCTACAGTGCAGGCCTAAATGCAACATTATTCATAGTAGTTAAAACTGTAACATATCTAACCCAAACCCCAACTGAACTTGAAAATAATGTCCTGCCTATCGTACGATTGATCCGTTTAATTAGTTCTTAAAAAAAAAAAAAAAATCATATTTAAGAGCAGTTCACATGTCATCATAGCAATCAATTTCATTATAGTTGACGTTCAAAAAAGAAAGACAAAAAAAAAAAAAAAAATGGAATCTTTCCATATGATATGTATAAGATAGGGTCGGGCGTCCTTGTATTGGCTAGAGAATTATTTTTGGATCAAAAGTCATATAAGCTAGATGATAGCTCTAGTACTCTCTATTATAAACTTTTCATTGACCAAATGTTAAGAAATGACCACGTTACGTCAGTTTTGATGAATATAAAGTAGACACCTATCAAGTATATAGCATTTATCTTGTCTAATTAATAAATACGCTAGTTATATATGTACCAATTGACGTAACCATATATGTGCTAGAGAGTATCTCTTGTGTCTTGTGTTGTGTGGGTATCAATCGGCAACTTCACTGTGTCGGTTTTCTTTTTAGTTGTATTTCCTTTGTACTGTTTTTTTGAACTCTCTTTTATTTTCCTATTTTGTTTTATTTCCTGTTATTGCTTGTAATAATGCTCTGGTCTCTCTGGTTCGTTTGGATCCCCTTTGGTCCTGACCTGTGTGTCATGGATGTATATATTACTCTGGCCTTCGGATCAAGGAGAAAGAATAATCTAGACTACTGTGTCGTGGATGAATGTGTATCCTGGCTTTCCAGCCGAGGAGGATGAGCAAGAGGTTTTACCTATTTGGGCTGTGGAAAAAATGCTTCCTATGCAGCTGATGACATTTGCTTGGTTCAAAAGAATTTAAACCTGTCAAGCAGAATTGATTTTAAACTTGCTTTTTAGTCATGGGGTAGCGGATGTCTTTGGGTTTGATTTTACTTTTAGAGTTTTTTCTGATTGAGGAGTTGTTTGAGTTTCTATCTGTGACTTTGTAGCTTAGGCTACGATTACTTTAAAGCTTGCCATGTGATTATAAAAGCTTTTGCTCTCGATCTTTATGAATGAGAATGAGTTGTTTTCTATTAAATAATAATAAAAAATGGCAAAGCCAACGATAGATTAATCTACATTTTCTTGTTAATTTTTATCTTCTGTATTATTTAATTTATGTACTTAGAGGTGGAGGGAGCATCACTTCTAAAATAATTCTAGTACCCCCACTATTCATTGCCGTCTCAAATGATTAAAAAAAAAAAAAAATCTTGTCATCAAAACATATTTTAAAGAGATTTTATTGGATCAAACTTCCATTGGAGACCAAACCAGTGGCACGGTATTGTTTACAATTTCATTATTATTTTAGTCAAAATTCTTATATTTATATATACGCGCGTGGTTACACATGGCTCAGCATATTCTCCTGCCATAAAACTATTTTATTTAAATATAATACACAAAATTAATGCACACTAAGGTAACAAATATAATATAGAAAATTAAGAGCCAGGAATATTTTAACGTTTGTGCATATATTAAAAAGTTTCGCCTAAATTAATATTTTCTCATCTGCATTATTGCTGCGGCTGATTGGGTCTGTGTTAGTCGGCACTCAGGGCTCAGAGTAAGCAGAAATTCTTATTTGAATTTCAGCACGAACCACGTTGCTAGTCCTTCGTCGCGCATGGCAGCATTCGTCACAGTCACTGTGTGCTTGTCACTTACAAATAGACCGAACCCACCTCTCACCTTTTTTTTTTTCTTTTTTAGAGATTTCTTGTGAGAAAATAAACAGTAGAAATAGAATGATTTGAAGAGAATTTTGTTTTCTTATTAGAGGCAATTTTTATTATTTATTTTTTGAAATAATTTCCTACAAATTGATTTGTAGAATATTTCCTATAAATTGATTTTTTTTTTTCTTTCTTTCTAATTGAATGAAGGAAAAGGTAACATAATAGAAGAGAGAATGAGAGACTTTATAAAAATGCTTCAAAAAAAAGATGGGAAACAACCTACTTGGCTAAAACATGTGCACGATCTTTGAGAATAATAGTGCAAATATATATAATTAGTGTTTTTCGTTAATGATATAGACAGTGATTTTTCTCTTTGAAAATAATAGTGCAAATATATATAATTAGTGTTTTTCGTTAATGATATAAACAGTTATTTTTCTCTGGAGTAGGCCTACTCATTATATGTACAAGGCCCAAGATGGTATGCACTAGAAATTCATAATTAAAGCTTGTTGGGGCCTCCTAACTCTCTCGACCAGAAGCAACGTTATCATTGGCTTTGTTTTATAAACACTTTTTTGTTTCTTTTTTTAATTAAAAAAAAAAAATTTAAACACAATATACTTCCAAAAAAAAAAAAAAATTCCCAAAAAAAAAAAAAAACACCAAAAAAGCACATACTGTTGGAGTTAATGGGTTATATTAACAACAGTGGAGGGCCAAGTAGACGGGTATCGCGACGTTCACGGAGTGGGAGTCTATGATCCAGTCCACGGTTGCAATGTCCACGACTGAAACAGAGTACATGGCAACGGCTGAAGCTGCAAAGGAAGCTTTGTGGCTTACAGGGTTAGTTAACGAGCTGGGTATTCAGCAAGGTGGAGTTTCACTACATTGTGATAGCCAGAGTGCCATTTATTTGGCAAAGAACCAGGTGTATCATGCGAGAACCAAGCACATTGATGTGAGGTTTCACAAGATCAGGGAATTGGTTGCTACAGCTGAATTGTTACTTGAGAAGATTCATACTTCTGAGAATGCAGCAGACATGTTGACAAAGCCAGTTACTGCAGATAAGTTCAAGCATTGCTTGGACTTGATAAATGTCTCCAGGTGCTAGAGAAGAGAAGAGAGAGGCAGCATCCCCAAATCTATCAATCCCAGGTGAATTCAAATGATTATCTTCGAAGAGGTGAATACTCGCCAAGGTGGAGATTGTTGGAATTAGTGGCTTATATTAACACCAGTGGAGGGCCAAGTAGACGGGAGCGTAGTGATCACGGAGTGGTACGGTACGGGTGTACGAGGGTATTTTAGGGATTTCGTACGGAATCCGTACACGTCCGTACGAGTTCCGTACGCGTCAATACACGTAGGGTTTTGGGTGTTTTACTATATATATATCTCATTGATGTAAACCTGAATTATCATCAGAATAATAGTCGTCTCTCTGTGGACGTAGGTAAATTGTCGAACCACGTTAAATCTATGTCTCTCTCTTTCTCTTGATCTCTCTCTTTTTGATTCTATATACTGTTCATTATTATTGTGCGCGGTTACCACAGATACGATGAAGACGATCGGTCTTAGACAACCTAAACACATATAGCTGCCTGCAGGGTCACGAACCAGAGGGGGGCAACTATGATCCATGGTCAACAAAGAATCTTTGACTTTACCTCTCAAAGCTTCAGGTAGGCGCAAGTGATTTAGATGTAATTAATTGCATATACTTTAACCTGGCTTTAACACTCTCTAATTAATTATATAATTTGTAAGTGAAATTCGCATCTATCATATCGGACCCATTTCATTATTTCAACGTGTGTCCAAAAAAGCATATGAAAATCAGAAGAGAAAAGACAGTTTTTATCTGCCTACATGAACCTTGACAGATTTTTTAAGCAGAATTATTTTTGTCAAACTTCTTATTTATTCCATAATTATGACTTTTGAGAAATTGAGTGTTTAATTAAGTGAGTCGATGCTGAATGGATGTACACTTTTTAACAAGGAAAAAAAAATGCCCTTGGCGTGCTTAATGGATAAGGTGCTTGGACTTATGTAACCAACTAACAAAGATTTATTAGTTTTATACTCTAGGGATAGTTCAATCGTTTGTGGACAAAATTAAGATAATTTGGTGTGAAGTAAGATAATTTTTTTGATAAAACTTTTTGGACATGTCAAAAAAAGAAATAGTTTTATTGTTAAATGTTGAATTAGTTCTGTGTGTCCATCAAGAACATTTATATAGGGTTACAAACGGGAAAGTGAAAAAAAGAGAATTTCTCACCATTCTCTTAACCTACCCCCAAAAAATAGAGATATCAATACACCTGGTCTAAATTAAGATAATTTTTTTGATAAAACTTTTTGGAGGGTTTTTTTTTTTTTTTTTCTTATATGAGGAGATAAAAATATGAAAATAATTTGTGAATGTTATATGTTTTAAGTTGTTTATAAATGCTTTTCTTATTATTATTATTATTATGAGCAAAATGGGTAGGCCATGGAAACTAATCGTGGCTATCTAATTACCTAGACATGATCACCTTGATAGCACCTATCTACCGAAAGCAACACATGAGGGACCTAAACAATGAAAATCGCAAACGCTATATATGGCTACCTTTATTAACCGGGTGTAAATGCTCTAACTAAATGGGCTAGATGAGCTGGGCTTGAGTTTGCACCCTCTATTAATAATGAATCACACAGACCGTAGAAATGTTTTAACAAATTTTTCTATTTGGAGAAATTCCTTTCAATTTAATATGACATGTGTTTGAAAAGCACGTAAGAATACATGTTTTAGTAAAATTGCATTTAAAAATTACATGCATTTCAAATACATATAAAGGAGATAGATCTAGTCAGGTGGGCGAAGAGATAAGGTGCACATGGTGTGTAACAAAGACCCCTTTAATAGAATCCAACATGATCCCCTTAGATCTTGGATGGGACCAAGTGTGGATTAATTACACCAATAGTTGTTAGTTGATAGTTGCATCTGACCCACACTGAGCTTTATGTCAAAACATATCGTTAACGTACATATCCACGTAGATAGCCTCCCTCATTCCTGAAAACACTTCTTTACGCGGTTCAATTGTTTTCTGTAATTAGCTTTTTTCCGTAGTTTAAACTTTAAAGACGTCAAAAAGAGAAGTAGATAACTTGGCCAAGAAGATATATACACTTCTTGCTTTCGCGATAAGTAATTTGTAAAACCGACCTGAATATCACATGTTAAATTGTAAATTTGTAACACTATTTGAGTCCTATATTGAGAAAGAGAAATTGCCCACATAGAGTGTTTAGTTTAAAGAAAGATATTTATGGATATTAAGTCTCACATTACTTACTTAGTAGATAACATTTTGCTTTATAAATAATTCTATAAAATCTTTAAATTGTTTAGTTCTTCTAGGGTGATAGGTAGATGTGTTTATCTCTCTAACGCAATGTGATTTAAATGCACGGTTTTCTTTTTATTTTATTTTTTAAATGGCAACATGAGATCAGGACACTTAAAACACGTCGTGAAGAGACCGATCATAAGTTGGCTTCGTTGTTGACAATTACCCACGTACATGTTAATTTCACCTCTGCCATCATAATCAAGGTTAGCTTTGCATGTTATCCTCGAAAGTAAATGGTTAGTAATTGGTAGACACCTTAAGAGCATCTCCAGTACTGTAGTTAAAAGGGAAATATTAACTATATTTTGCTATTTTTACCATTTTTTTTGTTCTAATAGAGTAGCTTCATATTAGCTATTATACGTTAACTACTACAGTGAATAACTACTTTTGTAGTTATCACCGTAGCACACTAGATTGAATATAATATTATTTAATTTAATATTATTCTCAATATAATATAATATTATTTCCAATATTATTTTTTCTTTGTTTTGGGTATTCGATCTCCTTTTCCCTTAAACCCTTTTCTTCTTCCTCTACATTTATTTCTTCTCTTCCCCTTCCCGAACAAGTTTTTCACGAGCATACCCATAGATTTGTTGAGTTCATTCAAAGGAATTTGAGCATTAGAGACCGTCAAATTCATTCTCAGTTGCAATCCGACTTGGTGGAACACGTGGGAATTGCATCGCTAATCTTAAGAATTATTAGTTATATTGCATATATTTATTTTTGTTATTAATTTTAAGAATTAGTACCTACATGTGAGATGAATGTTCCTCATATGCGTTTATTTTTGTTTTTATTAATGATTTTTATATATGTGGTTATTTTTTCCTTTAATTAAATGTTGACAATAATATAATAAAAAAAAATGAGAAATAATATTTTAAAACAAGTAGCTAATTGAATAGAGAGAGAGAGCAGATCAAAGAAAGAAAATTTGCCTACGTGCCAAAAAAAAGAGAAAATTATCCAAATGCTCCTTAACACGACGAATAACATGTCAATTTGAATTCTAGCTTGGATGTTGGAAGGATATCAATCATATCATGAGTCATTACTGAGCGGTAAAGATTGTTCAATGTCACCTTTTTGATATGTTGACTTCTTCTTTATCCTGGGCCAATCGAGCCATGATACGTTACTGGTCCTATATATTTTTCCAAAACTTCTCCTAAAATTAACTTTTTTACTCCTCGAAAATTGTTTTTTAATCCCTTCTAAACCTAAAACTCTAAATCTACCCCTGAATTCCTGGTTGTTATTTCAAGTCAAAGGAGAAAACAATTTATATTAATTCTCCTTCCAACTTCAAACACATGCATGCATACACGGTTTCCGAGACTATTGGAGCTTTTTTTTTTAAAAAAAAAAATCTGCATAGATTAATATATTAATATATATGGTCCAAAAGGCACAGCCAGCCTTCAAGTTCAACCAGAAATTCTTCTGCGGTTTTGCACATGTAAAAGAGATGGGCACGTCACCCCGGTCTCATTACTTTAGAGCATGCAGCGTCGGCATCCCACTTCTGTGAGCAAAGTTGCCATCATATTTGGGTGGCGAATTAAATTATTTTATATAATATTCTAACAGCTCCTAGCCTTAAACTTTTCTTTAAAAGAGTGATAGACAATAAGTAAAACATTTTTACTCAAATATTGAAAGATAAACTATAAAAATATTATTGGAATTATTAGCCTCAACTACTCTAACACTATACTTAAGTTACCATTTTTTTCCTTTAAAAAAGTTACTATTTATTTTAAAAAGTTTAAATAAATTAAACTAGATGAATTTAGTATTTTGTCAAGAGTTGATTGCTTTTGACCAAGTCAATTTTTAGGCATGTGTTAAAGATCACAGAAATTATGGGTAGACAACCACGTAGAACTTTTGAACCATGCACGTAAGCCATCGCATGAAAAGCCGTAAACTTTCTGTAAGAAATTACCGTAGGCATTTGGCTTTTGCACAACATCACGATCGAGTGCTTCGTGAATATTCCCCTTGGACATACCAATTTTCCTAGCCATAAAAACCGAAGAAATATTACACATATTTTCATTTGACACACTATTTTAGTGTGACAAATCGTTATTAAATTCAAAATTCAATAATTATTATCTAAAATATAATGAGGATTGTTCGTCTAAAAATTTTAGTATTTATTAAAATTGCGTTAAAAAGCTTAAAAAATACTTTTGCTACATAAAAGATTTATGCCAAACAAATAACTTCGTATGTCTGGCTTTAATAATTTGTAAAGCAATAACAATTAAGCTAGCAGACATCTTTTACTTCTTTACATAAACCTTTTTTCTTTTGGGGGACATATATACTTGGACTGATGGACACATACATATTTTATCCGAAATCGAGTTACTTTCTTTCTTGGTGGCCTTACCTATACCAATTTTCTTTAATTCTATACTCAGTATATCAAAGTGTATACCCAATTAATGGTGTACGTAGTTATGAAATTCTGAAAGCGATAATCAAAGGATTGAAAGGCAAGAGATGAGTAGGGACGTCCCACGATCAAGTGCGTTCCACGGCACCATCAACGTACAGTGTGAGATGGAGCAAGATCAGCATTTCTTTTGCTAATTCTTAAAGCAAACCCAGTTTCCCATCTTTTCCTTTCAAAGTTTCCACCTTAGGGACCTAGCTAGCTACGTACCCAAAAGACTCAAAGAGAGTTCCACAATTGGGCCCCAATATGAACTATATATAAGAAACTCCAACATTTTCAAATAAAATTCAGAGAATTTATTATAGCTAGGTTCAGATTTTGTATTGTTGCATCTAACAATATATAATATATATAGTGCTAGATTATATTATTTAGAAATTATCTTCTTCTCCTTTTTTTTTTTTTTTTTTGTGGAGTGTTTGCGAATATTTGTCCATACTCAAAAGTAGAACTGATTTCGTGTAAAGAGCATTAATAAAGTTTGTGCTTTTGACAAATAGGTGTTCTTTGTAAATTAAGAAATAAGAACTTTCCTTTCACATATATGGTTCCATGTTTGACGATGAGTTTAATTTGGGCATTTTCTCCTGTGAATAACGTTTATTTTCTCAATCATTGGATTCCAATTATGAGTTGGTGGGAACAAACGTTATTGCATAAACTGTTGATTAATATATATAGTTGTTTTAATGTGTTCAAAGTACCGAGTCATATCTTATAGACTACATATTTTTTCGGTTAGAGCATCATCGTTTGTTTATTAAATAAGAAATTTTATGTTTTTCTAAGAAATGTTTTGGTTGTGTACGTTTAAACCCTTGTTCCTAGAAATTTTATTAATTTTGAATGGTTTATCTTATAATAATATATATAATTTTTTTTAGAAGAAAAATTTCCAAAAGATACTCCCCCTTTTCCTCCCCAAAATAAAGCATACATGCATTGCCTTTTTTTTTTTTGGTTGGATGAATCAGTTATTTCATTTCCTTTTTACTTTGTATGATTGTTAAGCTGATGTGTATTGCCATTGTTTATTGTATTTGGAAAGTATTGTTTAGTGATAAATTAAAAAATCATAGCAATGTCTTCGAAGATAGATGTTAATTATTTTTTGGGTTAAATTTGTTTATGTCAAATTAATTTTTTTGGATCATGGAAAAGCCAAAAAGCTTAACAAGTCTACATAATACATTAATCGGCAAAGAGTCGAAGACCACCAAATATGAAGTACAAAAAATAAAAAATAAAAAAGAAAGAAAGAAAGAAAATTACTCAAAATTCAAAGTCCCAACATTCATAACTCCCACGCTAACACAGAATAGAAAGTGCAACAATGGCAGTTGCCTTGCGGTTAATTATTATTATTATTATTGTTGAGTTTTTTCAAAAAAAAATCTGAAGGTAAATGATAAGATCATAATAAGAAATATAAAAATTAATGTGACAGTCCTACGAGAGTACGTAGGACGAAGTTCGGTGAAACATATCCTTTCCACTTTCCAGACATAAAACTCGAAAGTGGTTATTCCCAAATCTCAAGGCATAAGCTGTTCAAGTTTCGATGGCGAAGGAGCGGTGAGTCACGGTCCGGTTGGAATTAAAAATAAATAAATAAATAGAACGGTCTCTACTGAATTGACACGCTGCAAGTATACCAAACAGTGCCATGCACCGCCCCCACCGTCCCAATCACAAACTCCCACGAGCTACAACGTACTTTCCCCATATCCATGCAGAGGCTCGCATACAGAGAAGATTCTTAAAATCGACCAACCATATATAGATTGATACCATCCCATCCACCTTCAAAACGACAACTTTGCAATCGTCCTTTTTCCATTTTTTTTTATTTGTTCTCTTAACCACAAAAGTTTTCTTCGTCTTATGTAGTAGTAGAGTACCGTTTTTGGAGTGACAAACACTCACAAATGTTCATATCAACTATCTTTTATTTCTTTTTAAATTTTTTTAAAAAAAAAATTGAAAAGAAATTTCTCGACTCATATTATTAAACTCACACGACATATCTCCTAGTATATCACATGTAGGGCATAATTAACTAGTATTTTTAAAATTAAATGTTAGTTTAATAAATAGAAGTTTTTTTTTTTCAAAAATACATGCATTTTCTTCTATCCCAATTGTTAGCGAAAATTCTCTTCAAATGATAGATCAATCGGTTGTGAATCACGCTTCATGAAGTGGTGGTCATTAGTTCGAATCTTCCTTCTCTTTTCTTTGTGTAAACATGTCAAAAAAAAAAAAAAAATGTTAGCAAAAACTTTATCCAATGAAAAAACCAATACCTCATAACAGAGTTTTTTGTTATTATTATTATTATTTTGTTAAGAGACACGTGGAAGGGCCATTAGAAAACAGATATGGTGGAATCTGTGCTAGCTATCGTTAGTGATCTTTCATTGACAATCAAGGTGTGAAAAAATAAACTAATTAATTTCGTGATTTTAATAATCAAAGAAGCGAATCTGATTCCAAATTGAAAAAGATGTCCAGGCCATGAAAATATAGGAAGATTTGCCACGTTCAATCATTGAATATAAGAGCCGAAAGCTAGCCAAGATTCTTAAACATATATAATGCTCCCGGCCAGGGCCAACACTTTGTTGGTGGAATAAATTGAATCACACCAATCCAAAAGATGCTCTGGCAAACCTGATTAAAAGAGCTTCGATTGATAAGCCTAATCAAGACTGGCTTCTCTGTACCAAATCCATTTAATTATATCGTACTCAATCTTAAAATCCCACTAAATGCACATTATCCTTATTTTATTATTATTATTTCTGTTTAATTTCTCTGATGATCGATCATCTCAATTTATCTAACATAATTCGAACCGACATAATTCATCTGGCATTCACTACATATATTTTTCCTTTTATTCTCTTAAGTTCTCTCTTTTTTTTTTTTCTTCTTTCTTCTTCTTCCCATAATAATAATAATCCAATTAATTAGCTAGAGATAGGAATTTCCAGATTCAATTAATTTTACTAAAAATACCCAGATTTATAATTAGAAAAGATTCTTTCATGCTCCCTCGTCCTGTTGTACAGACTTTCAAATATATGACTACTAATTCACAAAGCAGTATTTTTCCTTGTTAACACCCAAAAAATAAATAAAATTCGGTAATAATGCCTCAAGGCACGAAAATGTGTCCTGTCTCCCAATTGGTGCATGCTCAAATAATTAAAAATGGCAGGTGCAAAAATATTACGTTCCACCTAATTAATTCATTTAAAGAAAAGGAAAATAGTAATGATGGTAAGGACTCAAATTCATTGAACTTTTTTGGGGTTGGGTTATCTTGCCATTAACTTTAGGAACATAAATAGTGGCGCTGTTGTTTAAATAAAAGAAAAAAAAAGGGGGGGGGGGGGGGGGGGGGGGG